>OY294053.1:27403795-27457987 GCA_958510825.1 Brachypterus glaber
ATTAGCATAGGGGAAGAGGGATAAAATGGACGAAAACTATCATTTTTAGCGACATCTCACCTATTATTTATAGTAGGACAATATTTTTTTGCATAAATGAAAATAATGTTTAATTCCCTACAAAAAACATATGTAATAATTTTTTATCGTAGGACTTTTAGTTTCCGAGTTAAAGGCATTTTAATGAATTTTGATATATTTTTACATTTTTAATTATATATCGAATTTTGACACTAGTAAAATTTCAATCATAGGTAAAATTAATTTTCAATTATTTTTTCTTTTAATAAATTTCTGATAATGATGCGGCTAGAAAAACAATTCGATAAAGCTACAAAGAAAAAAACTAATAAAAAGGATATGTTCCAAAAATACAGGAAAAGTGAAGTCAATTTGATATCTTATTTTATGAACAACCACATTTTTCCACCCGTCTAGAAAAGGTACCCGTTTTTGATTTTTGGGAGTTGTATCCATTTGAGAAGGATGTCTAGAACTATAATATATTTAAAATTCAGCGCAAATATGACTGAAACCACTTTTGTTTTATACAATGGCGATTTCTCCCCGTTAGAAAGTTCTACCCCAAAAAGGATAGAAGACACCACCACCCAACCAAACAAATTCTGTATTTGTTCTTTGTTGAACAAATACAATATTTACTTGGCCGGGCGAAAAGTGTAACTATATTATTTTTATTAAAGAAATTACTGGCGCCATCTAAATTTTAGTAGAATTATCTTATTCTACAGATTCACATTAGCTATGTTCGTTCAGTGCTACACTTTCCGGCCAACCCAAATAAATACTGTATATGTTGTATGAAAAACAAATACAGTATTTATTTGGTTGGCTGGAAAGTGTAGCACAAATGACATAGAGATAGGGTAGACGTCTTTTTGTTTCATAATTCTAGTTGTAGAGAGCTCCATTCCTTCCATTTTAAATATCTTTAAGTAATTAATGCTCGATGTTTCGTCTCGAAGTCGTGTATACGTTTGCTTTTGGCTTTATTAACAAAAATTTTTACATAAAACTATATAAAATTACATACTGTATTATCCAACAAATGTAAATATTTTATAAACATACATTATTTATCGTTCGATTTAAACGTTTGGTGATTTAAACGTAATATATTTATATCTATTTGAAATTACATGGATTTTCTTAGCGTAAAGCATAAAAAAAGGCTAGGGCCTGCATTTATTGTTTTAGTATTTTCTGCAATTATTTTTCTGCCATTTTAAATTGTCCCGTTTTTTTGTCGGGTATACGTTTGCTTTTAGCTTCATTAATATTATTTTTTTACATAAAGCCATGTATGTAAAATTATGTATTTTATTATTTAAAAAATATACCTAATTAATTTTATAAAAATATCTTATTTATCGTGGGACTTAACAGTTTTACTTAATTTTTACATGAAATTACATAGATTTTCTGAGTGTAAAATAAAAAAGATTCCTGCCATCTTAAATATGTTCAAAACTTGAACATATATACAATGTGCTGATTGTCAAATTTTTTTTTTTGGTCAAGTATTTATTAAGTAATATAAGTAGCTAGGGTCGGCTATGTATTTATTCTTGTTTTTCCACGCAGCTATTTCCTGCCATCTTAAATATGTTCAAACTTGAACATATATAAAATGTGCCGATTGTCAATTTTTTTTTTTTGGTCAAGTGTTTATTAACTTAAGTAATATAAGTAGCTAGGGTCGGCTATGTATTTATTGTTATTTTTTCCACGCAGCTATTTCCTGCCATCTTAAATATGTTCAAACTTGAACATATATAAAAATGTGCCGATTGTCCCATTTTTTTTTGGTCAGTAGCTAGGGTCGGCTATGTATTTATTATTGTTTTTTTCCACACGAAGCTATTTCCTGCCATTTTAAATATGTTTAAGTCCTGGTTGTCCCTTTTTTTTGTCCCAGTCTTTATTTATATCATTTATTTTTTTTTTGCTTTAAAGCAAAAAAAAAGTTAGGGCCGGCCCTGCATTTATTGTTTTATGTTTTCCTGCAGCTAATTCCTGCCATTTTAAATATGTTCAAGTGCTGATTGTCCCGTTTTTTTGTCCAAGTCGTGTATACGTTTGCTTTTGGCTTTATTAGCTATTATTATTTATAGTATGTCGTTAAGAATTAAATTAATGGGGGAACGACATTTTTCAAAGGAATAAATCTGACGCTTGTAGATTTGATTTGTTTTGATTGATGTTAATTAAAAATGGTTGGACCCCTTTCAAATTGCACGCACTTTAAAATCGATGATAATAGAAACGTTATGTTTTTCATTTTTTTAGTTTAGAGCGATTATAGGAGTTAAAATGTAATGGGGAAAAAATTTTTGACACCACACTGGAAAAAAGTTAACATTACACAGAAAAGTTCACTGGGATAACTATTTTTTATCGCGTAAATTTTTTTTATTAATGGAGCTCTCTACAACTAGAATTATGAAACAAAAGACGTCTACCCTATCTCTATCTCATTTGTGCTACACTTTCCAGCCAACCAAATAAATACTGTATTTGTTTTTCACACAACAAATACAGTATTTATTTGGTTGGCCGGAAAGTGTAGCAGTGAGAGGCACGAACGAACATAGCTAATGTGAATCTGTAGAATAAGATAATTCTACTAAAATTTAGATGGCGCCAGTAATTTCTTTAATAAAAATAAATAGTTACACTTTTCGCCCGGCCAAGTAAATATTGTATTTGTTCAACAAAGAACAAATACAGAATTTGTTTGGCTGGGTGGAAGTGGGAGTGTATGTATGTCTTCTATCCTTTTTGGGTAGAACTTTTGTCCCTGTCTAATCTAACGGGAGAAATCTCCATTAACCATGTATTGACCATTTTTTTAGTCCACGCATTTTTTAAATATTTATTTTTATACTTTCATTATTAAAAACAAAAAGATTTTGCATTAGGGGTCATGCACAAATTATGTAAGCCATTTTTAAACGATTTTTCACCTCTCCAACCCTTTGTAAGATTTTTTTACCGCGCCCTCTAATCTTACGTAAGATTTTACAGTATATAATATTATATTAGGTGTACTTTAAAGTCTACTTTTATTAAATAAAAAGATTTATTAAACAATTTAATTAAAAAAAAGTTACGTAAAATTGCCTGCTTGTAACATTTTTGACAGCCACCTTCCCCTAAAAATCTTACATGCATGGCCCATTTTCATTATTTTATAAAATAGAATATCTCAAATTTTTAATTAATATAAATCTCGGTATCTAGAACTTTGTTTAAAATATAATAAAAAGACGTTTCACCATTTATTGGACTGGCATCTTTAGGGGATTAAAAGATATAAGTACAAACAAAAGATTATTACTTTTTAAAGTACAAAAATAGTATATTGTTTTACTAAGAGGAAAAGTGAAGCTTTCTTTTACTAGTCTGTAGAATTTACGGACGACGCGAAGTGGAGTCCGGAAACTACAGACGAGTAAAAACAAGCACTTTTTTTCTAAGTGAAACATACTATTTTTTCTTCAAGCATCCTCTATATTTTTTTTAAATATTATTTTTTGAATTTAATTTATTCAGTAATAAAGTATGTTTTTTTTTTATTAAAATAGGCCAATTAAACCCCTTCGAAATAAACTTAAACCTTCCTTAGCTCATTTTAAATTTTTTTCGTAGGCCAAATCGTACACTTTTCGCGATTTCGATGGTAACTTGTCTAATGTAGCATTTGCAAGTTCGGAGAGATTTGTAGGTGTATAAACCATATATTCTTCTTCAATAATTTTTAATCAATTTCCCACAAGGTTTTTGCACAGAATCTCGAGTCAACCACCTGTTTACATAATAAACAACCAAGTATGGCTGTCATCAAAGTCAAAGAGTGCTGCCGCCAGTGGTGGTTTTGCTAACTAACTTTTTTTTCACGGCGTACAACAATGAACTCATTTTTTTACTGTAAAAAAACAGATCATTTCTAACTAGTGTGTTTAGTTATAAAATATGAACATTTTAGTACGTTTGAAGAAAAAAAAATTATTGGCGTCATGAAAAATAAAGGTAACGAATTAAAAAATTAGGTAATTGAGGAGATGTTAATTTGTCTTTTTATTAAATTTCAAACAAAGTTCTAGACAGCGAGATTTATTTTATTTACACAGGCACACCAAAAAAAAGGTCTGTTTCTCCAGACGAGACAAACATTTCTATTCGTATTTGAGGTCGCTGAAACCTAATCTGGTTGGTTTGACTCGGTCAGGTCGCATTTCGTTGCTAATATCAAAAAAGTGATGAAAGTTGAAACATTTTACACTTTTTTAAGTTTAGCAAGGAAATGCGACCTGACCGAGTCAAACCAACCACAGATTCGGATTCAGTGACCCCAAACAGACCTTTTTTTGTGTGCCTGTGTTATTATTTATAACAAGAGAAAATACAGGGTGATCAGTAACTGCCATGCCAAAACTTAAGAGGTGATTCTAAATCGAAAAACATGAAAAAAGTTTTCATAAAGGTTGGTCCAGAAATGAGCCCTAAGGGAGCTACGGCTCTTCGAAGATGACATATTGAATGGGGAACAAAAAAAAACATCAATAAAATTTTAATGCTTCAGGCTGATTCTTCATTTAAAACTAAGCAAAAAAAATATTATTTACCAAAACCACTAAATTTAATATTAAAGGAGTAACAGCCTTTTAAAAAGTAACGTTTTTTGTGGCATAAAATGTTATTTCCTCTTAATTGCATTTTTTCTGAAAACGGTTCCTCCTACAGTGTTACACTTTATGACATTTTTTTATGTATTTTTACTCAAGGAATCTATATTTTTTACAAAAAATTCAAAAACCATACACATAAAAAAGTTTGGGGCAAAAATGTGTTAAGTCTCACATATTTTGTCCATCTAGGCACGCCTCTGGGTTAATTCAAAAAAATAAATTAACATAAACTTATTGCCCTTATTAATACCAGTATACGTGCAAAAGCTCTTCGCTCGAGTTTAAAGGGTATTAGAGTTATTAATTCAAAACCTTAATTTTATTACAATTTTAAAGGGCTATAGCTCCCTTATGACTCATTTCCCATTGTATGAACTTTTTTTTATATTTTTGGATGCAGAATCACCTCTTAAATTTTGGCATGCCAGTTATTGATCACCCTGTACATGTTTAAATTTTCTAGTTTATAGTTTAGAGTATGTGTACAAAAATTAAGAAAAATAAAAAAATAAAATAAAAAAAATAACTAAAAACCTCACTTTTTATTAAAGTATCATGCTTAAAACGCTCGGCGTTGAAAATAGCGCCATAATCCCTCTATATTATTAAACATTAAACTACAAATAAAGCGGCAACTCAAACAAACCCCCATTCCGTCCCCCAACTCTCATTCTCCACCCTCCAACCCCCAAAATCTCCCTTTTACAGTTAATTAACGAGGTGGATGAAAAGGCCGAAAACTGTGCGGGCAAGTATACTAGTTTGTATGTAGGGAATTCAATTTCGACCCTTTTGGGGGTGGAGTGTGACGGTAAGCGGGGGAGGGGGAGGGTTGGAGGAAAAACGGGAAATTGCTTTCGGAAAATGTCTATTCCTGTGAGCCGAACACGGGGGATGTAATAGAATATAATGATGACATCATTTATGATGATGATTTTTTGAAGTTTCAATACTACTAATAACACAGGACCACAAAAAAAAATAAAGTTAGTTTTTAATAAACCAAACTATATTTTTACTACGTATTTTGGGGCGCTGAAAACGAATATGTCAATGAAAAAATTCTTGACCCTTAAAATCTTGAGATATAACGCAAATTGGGTTTTTTTGTATATACTCAAGCCCAAAAAATAATCCGCAAGATTTCTGAAAAAGTTTTTTTATGAAAATATTTCTAAATAAAAATGACATGGCTTGCAGATATTAAATATCTACCCTAGTTAATTTTTTACAGGGTTACAAACTTCAAATATGGCACTTTTTTTGTGTTTTTTCGATATATTTCATTAAAAATTTTATATAAATAATACAGCCAAAAATTTTATATCTAATACTCCTACATACATAGGCTTGATAAAAAAATTACATATATTTTTTTATCTCCAGTGATGGGGAGTCTTGGGGGTTTAACGTTACACATGTCAAAAGAAATATGTCATAAAATTCTGATACCTTTAACCAGACTGTTGTTTCTCAATGTTTTTTTTTTTAGCGATTTAAATAAATTTGACAATAAAAGATACAATTTTTTTTAAAACCACACTCACAGTTGAAAACGCGAAAATAATCTTTTTTTTGCAAAACTGGTAAACAAGATTGTCCATTTTAAAAGTAGTAATAAATTTTCAATAAATAAAATTACAGATTGAATATGGTGATAAAAAATAATTAGTTATAATTTTTTTATAAATATATTTATGTGTACATAGTTTCCGTTTTTAACATTTTATTTTCAAGTGAAAGAATTATTACACATTTTGTTTCCTTATTAATGAAAAATTAAATAGAACCGTTTAAGTATTAAGCAACGCACTTTTCAGTCAATTTTCACCCCCTCCGACTCCCTGGAAACGCACTGTAAAATGTTATGATTTTATCAGCTATATGATAAATTTGTTTCCACTGTGCGTGTGGTTTTGAAACAAATTAGAGATCAGGGAGGTCTTTTATTGTCAAATTTGTTTATATCGCTAAAAAGACCTTGAGAAAAACAGTCTGGTTAAGGGTATCAGACGATGTTATGATATATTTATTTTGACATATGCAACGTTAAACCCCCCAGACTAGACACCACTGGACATAAAAAAAATATGTGTAACTTTTTTATAAAGCGCATGTATTTAGTAGTAATACATATATAAATTTTTGGCTGTAGCTATATAATTTATATAAAATTTTTAATGAAATATATCGGGAAAACACGAAAAAAGTGCCATATTTGGAGCTTGTCGCCCTGTAAAAAATTAACTAGGGTAGATATTTAAAAGTTATGGCACCAGTCATTTTTGTTTGGACTTTTGCATACCACAAAACCTAAAGTATGCTATATCTCAAGATTTTGAGGGTCACGAATTTTTTTCATTGTCCTTCCACGTTGCTGTAGTCGAGTAAAAAAGAGGATCATTAAACGTCAGAAACAAGCCATCTAGTTGTAGAACTATTGTATTGTTAAAAAACTGGAATATTATTTTAATAACTTTATTACATTTATATTCCAGTTTTATTAACAATACAATTTTTAAACACGTTTATAAAAAAACTAAAATCTATTATCTCTCTGAAATTGAGGTTTCCAAAACATAACATTTCTCCCATCCTCCCATCACGTCACCACCTACAGGAGGTAAAGATTAGGGTGACCCACCAAAATTTCAAACTGAAAAATTTGGAGGTCTCACCCCTTAAATTTGTACACTGGGGTAAAAGTATCATCCCTGAATTTTTTCAGAATTTTTGAAAAAATCTAGAGGTCGCCATTTTTTAAAAAGATGTTTCTTAAGCTTTTTTATTTTTTTAAGGCCGGAGGATTTTTTATTTAAATCTTTTTATTTAAATCTTTTTAACACGACGATAAAGGAATAGTAAATGGATAATCTCAAAAAAAATCAGAAAGTTTTCTTTCAAATTGGGGAAGCTGTGCCCTTTTTAGTTCGAAAATGCACTTAATTGCTTTATTTTAGGCGTAATGACAAGCACAAAAATTTTTTTTTCATTGTCTTAAAATATTGTGCGTATAGCCCAATATGTCCCCACATGAAAACGACTATATATATTTTTTTAATTGGATATACGGGGTATCCAGAACAAAATAATATATAATTTTTTTAACATTTTTAGAGATAAATTCGGTTTTTAGGCAATTTAGTTTAAATTTTCAAGGTTTTTTTTGTCTTTAGATAAATTCCGAAATATAAATATATAAAATCTGTAGTATTTTTTTATTGGATATACAAGATGTTCAGAATTTTTTTTTAAAAATATATACATCCAATAAAAAATTACTACAAATTTTATATTTGTTATATCAGAATTTGTCTAGAGACAAAAAAAAACGTAAAAAAATGATATTAAATCGCTAAAAACCGAATTTATATTTTAAAAACGCTAAAAATATATATATTATTTTTTTCTGGATAGCCCATATATCCAGTAAAAAAATATTATAAAGGTTTTTATGTGGGGACCAATTGGGCCACACGCACAATATTTTAAGACCACGAAAAAAAAATTTTGCCTGTCATTACGCATAAAATGAAGCAATGTAGTGCATTTTCGAACTGAAAAGGGCACAGCTCCGCCATTTTGAAAGAAAACATTCTGATTTTTTTTTAAGTTATTCATTTACTATTTCTTTATAACGTGCCGTGTTAAAAAGATTTAAATAAAAAATTCTTCGGACTTAAAAAAAATAAAAAATCTAAAGAAACATCTTTTTAAAAAATGGCAGTGAGAGACCTCTAGATTTTTTTCAACAATTCTGAAAAAATTCAGGGATGACACTCTTACCCCAAATTTAAGGGGTGAGACCTCCAAGTTTTTCAATTTGGAATTTTGGTGGGTCACCCTAGTATACATCATACATTTCAACGTACAATACAGAATACATCAATGCTGAGAGAGCTCTGTATCTATCTGTTCTACCGTACTAAGGACTAGTGTACTATAACTGCAGTTATTGGGGTTGGTAGGGTTGGTACGGTATTTCAAAAAATACGTTTTTTATAAGTTTTAAGTCATATCGTGAAAAATACCATTACAAAATTATATGCCAAATTTCAGCTGAAAAAACAAAATTAGTTAAAAAATAAAAATTACTATATTACGATATTACGATATCTCAACTGGTTTAAAAGTTAAGAGGGGAGGGTTGACTTTTGGACCGTACTGTATATTATTTTATAAGGCACTAAAATTTTGCACAGATCTTTGTTATAGTATTTTTTACAACATGGAACTTGAAACTTTAAAAAAATGTGTTTTGTGAAATGCCCTGTAATTTTTACTGTGAAAACTTAATATTATAAAGGTAATTTTCGTGCAAACAACATATCTGTGTAGAAATAAGTCTTATACACAAAGGGGGAGGGACTTTTTAGAGCCCCTTGAATAAAAAACATCATTACAATGTAATTTACATGACCGAGTACATGACATTCAACATTATTTGTAGATAATTGCAGATAGGACTTTTTTTTCAAATAGTGAATCTCTATCCCCCAGGCCACTCGATCAACAACATTGTTGGGTGATGTGACACTCCAACCTCCTTCCCTATTTCACCCCCTTTCCCATAGATAGGAAACAAAGGACGATCGAAATGGCGCGCAATATGGCGTCTGTACCGGACAGCTAGGGCGTCGTAAAAGCGTCATCAGTGACGTACATTGTCAATACAGTTAATTAAAAATTAGTAGATAATAAAACCTTTACCTTTATATAATCAGAATTGTTGAATAAGAAAAAAATAATTTAGACAGATAAAATAACAAGCCGTGAAGATATCGCACTATGGGTACACGACCGCCATAACTTAAAACCGATAAATTTTGAGTTATGGTGGTCTTGTACTCATAGTGAGATATGTAATGCTACGCATTCCATAATGAAATTGCCATTATATAATGGATATTATATAATATCCATTATATAATATCCATATATTATATATTATTCACAGTAAATGGTATGTTTCATTTCCCAAATAGGTACTTAAAAAAAAAATAATAAAAAAATAAAAAAATTACATTTAAAAAAGGATCTTTTTTGAAAAACGAAAAATTATTAAGAAAAAAAATTCAAAAAAAATATTTTTTTTTAATTTTTCAATTTTTTTTATTAAATTTTCTTTTTGCGAAAAACAAAAAAAAAATTCAAAAAAAACTTTTTTGCACGACCAAGACTAAAACCTAATTTTACGCTTTCATTTTCGGGTCTAAACTTGCCGTTTTTCTCCCTAGGGAATAAAAATTACGGCAACCTTGATAATATTAAAATATTATACTTACTATGTGCTTTGCTGGTTCAAAAATTAGGTTTGGTGGTGTTTTGTAATAAATTAGCGATTCAAGCCAATTTATTTGATTTTAACAAAGAAAACCTTTAAAAATAACATTGTTATAACAATTTATACATAACTTAAGATTTATCATCTTCGTCAATTTTGTTGACGTTTGTGTCAACCATATTAAAAAACAATTGAAATCGCGATAGCCATGAAACTGACTTTTCGCAATTTACAGGCATCTTTATTAAATTACGAAAATAAAACAACCGATTTTTAGCGCGTGGTTTTTAATTTTAATTTTATCTACCTACCTAAATTATGTTTGGTCCTGCAAAAAATAGTGTATATACCTCAGGACTAAACTTGGCTGTTTTAGTCACTTGCATTTCTGTTTCCCTCGCTCGCTACGCTCGCTCAGGAAACACTAATGCAGCGGGAATAAAACAGCCAGTTTATTGGTATATAAATAAATATTATGTTTTATGTTTTACTGTAACAACTTGTATTCAATCATTAAAGTTACGTGGGGTTCCATATAGACAAAATCGTTCAGTACTTACTACGGTAACGAATTTTTTTCACTACCAGCCTAAAACCACATCTTTATTACTGTTCTTTTCATTGGTAGAAATATAATTTCTCTACCTATGACGTCAGAGGTTCTAAAAATAATAAAATTGCACCATGGTTAATAATGAATTTTTATTCAGCTGTTTTGGCATCTGACGTTTCACTTAATTATTAAATCACATTGCTATTTACAAGTGTCTTTAGGCACCAAATTTATTTATTGCATGATAAATTAAAAAATATTAACTAAATTAGTACCTATAAAACATGTTTTACAAAAAACACTTCGAAAAGTGAAAATCCTTGGCCCATCATATTCAACCATAGATTATACAACCCATATATTATCGTAAGGATCATAGATTACTAGAGGTACAACCCCCATATATTGATTTTTGAGACAATAGATTCTCCCTCACAGTTTTCGCCTGTCCCCTTATTTCTGGGGGAGTACCAGAATCATCACTTTGCATTTCACTTTCCATTTTTATATATTTTATTACACTTAACACGGAAACACTTTCTAACTTAATAATTTTAGCAGATCACCAGAAAATTTCTGCCAGAAATGTCAAGTTATTCATTTGTTTTTTTAATGGCCACGAACGGCCAGCGTGATATTTTAAATTTATAAGCTTTTTCATTAAATTTTAGTAAAAAAATAAATAAATAGCTAATTAATTGTACTGGTAGTGAAAAAAATACTATATTTTCCACGTGAGTGAAGATTTAACATTTTAGACCGCGTCTTGCGGGCTTCGCGCTAGCGCGCTCATCCCGCAATTTGACGCAGGTCAAAAATGTTAAACTTCTCTCACTTGGTAAATACTATTCAGTGCGAATAAACTAATTTCCACTAAACAACTAAATAAAAACGGTTCAAAACTAAATCATAACCATATTTTCTATCCCTACTAAAACTGGATGGTTATTTTACAAGAAAAAAGCCGTGGGCAAGTACCTACATAAAAAATCCACATTGTTATATAAAAAACTAAGAAATATCTATGTCTATAACTACTATTTAAGGCAGATGTATGATTTGGTGAATAGATAAATATGTATACAGGGTAAACTAAAAATTTCTTTTAATTTTTTCTTACTCGGCAACTTTTTAGCGTAACTCTTTTCATCATTTTTTTTTTGGCTTCTAGCCTGAGTGAAGGATGCTTTGACATAAGACATAATATGTACATAAGTAATAATATTATGTAAAATGCACATGCGAGAAAATAATTTGTTGAAAATGTTTACTTACCATTGTATACAGGGTAATTCTTAAATTCATTTTAAGAAGTGATTCTACATCAAAAAATGTAAAAAAAACATATATCCAAAAACCGCAAATAACTCATTAACCCTTTAGGCTATAGCAACGACGTTTTGTATGTGATCTATCCTTAATAAGGCATATGACCCTATTTTATTCTCATAAAACTATTTTAACCAGGGCAGTGCGAAACTGAGGGGTCTACTCACTTTTTTTTCCCAAAAATTTTTCTGCGTAACTTTTTTAGTTTTATTATTAGGTATACGGTTTTCAAAAAATGCAAAGGTAAAATTTCACGTTTCGAGAACCAAAACTTAAACAGGAAAATGTTAAAAACCAAAATTTTAATGATTCAGGGTGATTCTATATCATAATCTAAGCAAAAAGTTCCTATACATGTATGTCGCCTTTAAAGATCCTTAAAATTTTTGTATTTTCAGGAGACTGTAACTCCCTTAGAATGGATTTTTAGAAATGAAAAATCTTTCAAAAGGAATGTAGCTATTTAAGAATCCTCTTGTATAGTGCCATTTCATTGAATTGAGCTGTGTAATTTATCTATCAAAAAGTTTTAAAATTTATTTATAAAAAAACCATTTCTGGTTTTACCCTGTAGGTACATAATATTTTATTTAACTAGTTCAGTTTTCTTTTTATTATATTTGAAAATCGTTATTACTTCTGTCTATCTTTCCATTGTTCGTCTTTCTTTTATGTTTATAAGTTTACGTACGAAATAAAGGGAACAAAACAACATCCTTTTATTGGTTTTTAGATATCCTTTTCAATTTAAAAATGTTTTTTTCTACGGCTGCTTTAGAATGTAAGCAAATACACACACTTTTCAAACACAGAATGAATCCATTCTAGCTTTAGATACGGTATGAATATTCCGTATCAAGTGTTAGAATGAGCACATGTAGTGCCATCTCTTGTTTATAAAAGTAAAGAAAACTGTAGCAGAATTAGCAAATATATATATATATTACCATGAAATATTGAATAATTTAATGCAATTTAAAGTTTTGCGTTAAAATTACATAAAATTAATTAGTTTTTCTTAATATTTGACCAGTTTTATTTATATTTATAATGAAATATGACCATTTGGTCACTTTTGGTCTTGAACTAACTGTTCTTTTTGACCAGACATAGTTATTATAATCATTTCATACAAAATAAAAATTTCTTCTATAACATAACCTCAAAATATATGTTAAATGAAACCGCAAGTATTGATTTTTTAGCGATTTGATTGGATAGCAATTTTTCATGGATAACTAGATAAGTAATAAGACAGTAGTAAGACAGTAATTTAAAATTAAGTTTATTTTAATTGATTATCATTAGTAACAATCGAATAAAAAATATTTTATAATACACGGGCAAAAAGTTAAATTTCGATTTCGTAGGTTTATTACCCTCGGGCCGGTCCAATCGGCCTCGGCTTCTAAAAACCTACTCAATCGAAAAACTTTTCGCCCTTGTATTATAAATAACTATTATTTCTAAATCAGCGTGTATATCAATAAAAAGATACATTTTTTTCAATCACGTATATGTTACAAATCCAAAATCCTCCCAACAAAAGGAAATAGACAGACCACATCGAAGAATATCGGTTTTCAAGTAATCGATATTTGTGTTCAAATAAGATCTAGTTTTTGTCTGTTTTCAATGCCTCTTTGGCGTTTTAAGCGATGCCATTACCGAAAAGATGAATAAGACGATTCTGGATGCCATCATGAGCAAATTATACATAGAATATAACTCGAATTATACACTGAAAGAAATTACATTGAAAAGGTGTAAAAAAATACACTATAAATGTGTAAATTTTACACCTTTATATAAATGTACATCAACATTGATGTTACACTACACACGTGAGGTGATTTTGACCTAGAGTGTGTATTGTACACTCGGAGCTCAAAAAAGTGTATTTTTATAAACATACCTTTAGCAACAATACACCCGAAGTGTAAAAATCACACTTCTGATGTACAAGCCAGCCAATCGCGGGCGTTAAGCTAGTCACGTGACTCAAGAAGCCAGAATCCCTGCTTCATCGAGTCTGGTGGCTGTCGACAATTATTTGTTTATTTTTGTAAGAGCGTACGTACAATTTTATGTGTGCTACATTTTTCAAAGAAATAATTGGTAAGTGTTGATTAAAAGTGAATATTTAAAAAGTGTGATTAATACAATATCCTTAAAACATACATTTTATAATATTTTACTTATTTAGTCGGTAACACTGGCCTGCAAATTTTGAGTTGTTAAGACTTGTGTATGTTTTCTGTATCTAGTGTGTAAACTTTACACACTGAATGTAAAAATATAATACACACCGCATTTATATTAACGCTTCGAGTGTAAATTCACATCAGCAGCAGCTGCAAGTAAATTACCCATGCACGTGGATGTAAAAATTTATCTCAGTGTACCTATCTTTTACCTGTAATTGGTAGTAATTACTTCAAGTATAAAGGGATTTATATTTTTTAATGGGCTCTTTAAGATAATTCGCTAGTTAAATGTTTTTTAAGTTAATTTTATTTTAGGTTCCTAAAGATAGAAATATAAAATTAATATTATTGTTAATACATTAATTTATTATATTATACCGGGTGATTTTCAGTCCATGAACACCCCCTAAAATGGAATTATTTTTATTCCGATGAAAGCAATTTTTTATAGCTTATATTTCTTAACAAGGGCTACAAAATGGCGTACAAAATTTTTTTTCTCACTTCCAGTTTCGCTGGAAACTAAACCAATTTTATTTTTTTAAATGACAATCCCTGTATATTTTTGCATTTTTGAATTCAGAAAACAATTTTCCATCTAAAAAAAAATCATTTAATAAATTTTTTATTAAAAAAAAACTAATTAACCAAAAAAAAAGTACGCCATTTTGTAGCCCTTACAATAGCGCACCAAAAAGTTAGGAGCGTCCAAGGGGGTTGCCATTTGAAATAATTGAGTTATAAAGGAAAAACTGTTTAAAAAAATTGAAAGTACTAAAATTTGGGTTTTACATAAAACTTGTATTTTTTTAACATTAAACAAATAAATTAGGTTTTATTTATGAAAAATAAATCTTGCATGTTAATAAAAATAATAAAAAAAGTAATAAAAAAAAGTTATATATTATAAGCTTTTTAATTATTTTATAAAAAAAAGTTTTTAAATTATTTGTTTTGTACGTAAATTTGTTTTTTGGGTCCAAAATTGCAAAAATATGCAGGGGGTATCATTTAAAAAAAAATAATTTAGCTTAGTCGACAAAACCGGAAGTGCAAAAATAGTATATTACATACCGAGGTGGAAACAGTTTCATTTCCTGAGGGAGCATAGCGTAGCGTAGCTCCAAGGTTTGCTAATTCCCGAAGGACAAATGAAATGTTGAAGCGAGGTTTGTATACTATTTTAATCACAATCATACCTGTTTTATTTACAATTATTTGCCTTCTTTCTCACTACAAACACGCTCGACTTCGTCTTAATCTCCAAAATAATCCTCAACCGGTAAAATGCACTTACTGCGCTTAATACTTAAATAACTATTTACTTGCTGTACACCCTTAATTGTGGCGTGTTGCCTTTTGGGAACGTGTGAACAGATCATAGTGACCACATCAGTAGATGGCACCATGCTTATATGTACCTATCTAATGTTTTATTTAAATATTAATATTAATTTATAATTTTGTAATTTTTAATCTCCCTGAAGAAGAGTACACAATAATACTCGAAACGTTGGAAGAAATATAGTTTTTTAAAATTAAAATTTTTTGCTATATACTGTTCTATTAAGAAGATTTTACATATAATTAATATTAACAACATAAAGGATACAAATCAATAGATGACACCAAGCTTTTATATGTATCTAACGTTTTATTTAAATATTAACATTCAGGGTAGACAGTGCTGAGGATTCTCAAAAAGGATGTTTCTATCCATTTGATTTTAACGATAGATGTATTACTTATTTTTTTATATATTAACCTTTTTCTCAGTTTAAAGCAATCCAGTGTTTCATATTTGCAGTCGAAGAAAAAGTATAGTCTATAGCACATATGGAAAATTCATTCCGCGCGAGCCGGTAGGAAAGTATGACGGTCCCGCGAGCGCGGAATTCCATACGTGTTATGGACTATACTATTTTGAAATTGTTTTAGCCGTTACTGAGATTATTGGCTTGTGTACATAAAGTTGGATCGCCTTGTAAATTTAAGTATGTACCTACCAAATAGAGCGAATGCTTCATAGCGTCTTAAAAGGACTAAGTATCTTGAAAGGATACGATTCATTATTTTTTACACGGTTTGTTTATTTTTAACAAATAAAATAAACAAATAAAGCATTATGGACTTCAGTTTTTTTAAACCAACAATCCAGATCCCTTTAAGCCATCCTTTTTTATTTTAAAAACTCAATCACCCACGTCTAAAATCTAAAATAAACTCAAACAAACCAAAAAAGATATCAATTCTTGTTTGACAAAGATAACTATCTAAACATATCAATACTACAAAAGGACTTAAGTGCTATTTGTATTTATAGTATTTTCTGATCAATTCAACATTTAAAATGACATATTTTTCGGTAAGGTCCTTTTTGTCAAGGATTACCCAAGGCAATTTTACAAATACAAAGGAACGGTTAAAATAGAATGGTTGTAATAGAATAAGTTTTGGGATTTTGTAGTCAACGTTGTTAGTTTCAGATGAGTAAGTTGTAAAAAATGTTTCGAAAAGAGTTTTTTGTCCATTTTGAGATTGATGCGAATCAGTTAGGTAGATAAAACAAGCCAATATTGTATATTATTTACATTAGATAACTAGTGAGTTTTCAAGTTTTTCTTTATCTAGAAGACACTACTAAAATTATAGAATATATAATTTATTATACTTGTATATGTATGTATATTTATAGTATTAATAATTTGAGCCATTTCGCCATGATTATTTATATCGATAAAAAATCTAAAACAGACAATAAAATTAAAATGTTCTTATAATTTGTACCTAACTAGATATTTGAAATATTTTTTTCTTAATTTTTTTTTATAATTTTTGTGTAAAAAACGTTTTTATATAGTTCTCCGCATGAAAGAAAGTCTCCGACGAAAGGGGGAAGAATCATTCGCGCTCTCTTCTTTCCGTCAAGAGCGTTATAAGGCGTGCGTGCCTACGACGGGCCTCCCACTTGCACACACATTCCAAACATATTTCCCGTAGCCACAGATCCGTGCGTCAAACTATAACATACTCAAAAATACTATTATATTTCCTACCACTATAGTAGACGTTATGGTTTTAACAGCTTTAGACTGAAGCATGTTGAGGAATATTTGTTTTCCCGAGGTTTAATCGTAAAGAAATAACCAAGGGGTCTATCATCATATGTACAAAATTGTCTGCATTAATAATGCAGACCCTTGCAGTACCTGCATTACTTTAATTAAATGTGCATTATCTGTAAATTACGTACATTATTTGCATTAGGGGCTGTCTATATATTACGTAACGCAATTTTTCAAAAAAATTTACCCCCCCTGTGTAACAAACTGTCACATTTACCAACACCCCCCCCCCCCCGTGTAACTCGTAACAATATAAAAATTTGTATTTGTAAAAAAATATTCATAATCAATATCACACAGGGAAAAAATACTAGGTACCTCTTTTTACACTGAGTGTCACATATAACACGTATATTGTTTATGCACAGGTACACAAAATAATACACACATTGGTGTTCTGTGAGTACACATTTCGCGCGAAAATGTATCATCGCCGATGATTCATCGGCAAGATCACGCAAGAACAGGGCTTTTTTTTTAATATCAATGTCAACTGATTACAATATTATTTAAATATGCATAGTTTCGTCAGATTTTGTGTGAAAAATGGAATTATGGGCCACTAAATAGTAATTTATGTTGAAATAAAAATACATCTGCCAAGCTTAGGAAATAAACATTAAATTTATTAAATTCCGTTACGTAACCTTTACCTAGACCCCTCCCTCCTCCCCCCTGTCACAAACTGTAACAATTTCTCTGACACCCCCCCCCTAGGCGCGTTACGTAATATATGGACAGTCCCTTACTGTGCATTACATCTGCAGTACCTGCATTATTCTGCATTACGTGCATTATTCTGCATTATCTGCATTATTTTGAATTAGTTTTGGTAAAAACCGTCAGAGAAAAAGCTGAGGACCTTTTTTTTTAGTCATTAACAATTTTGTCGGGGAATTTTTTTTTGGAGCTGAGGGCCTTTTTTTTAGTTTTTAGTTGAATACCTGTGTATAAGAAATATAAAACCTATAGATTTCTAAAAAAATCGTCTGTGGTTCTAATATGCGTTAAATTTTAGAAGTTTTTCTCGGGGTAGTTATGGTTTATATGTTTTTTAAACTCTGGGTTATTTGTAATTTCCAATTTTTATAGGCAACACTAACACATATGTGAGATTTGTAAAAATAAAAAAAGTTTTAAATTGAATCCAGTACCGGGCATTTTATGGCGAGTTATTATTACAGAAACCTGTATTTAAGAGAAAAAGCTTTCTTCTAAATGTTTATGTTCATTTCAGTTAAAGTTCCACTATCCTGAAACAGAGGGCAACACGGTCCCTGTATTCGTATTCTTTATTTACGAAGCTCACTTCATTACTTTGCTTTATTATTTCACCCTCCTTTTATTCTGATGGAGAGCTTTAGTTTGCAAAGCTTCGGGCTTTAGTGGATATGCCAATATATTTTTCAAATTAATTTTCTATAGTCAGTATAGCTTTTACGATAGCTAAACTATCATAGCTTAACTAGGGCTGCCCTAGTAGGGCATGTAGGATAAAAATTTCAAAATCTACAAAAATGAGATTTTTATACCATTAATTCTACACACATCCCCTGAAGGCAAAATGGGTTTCAAAATGAAAGCACCTAGGGCTACCTTAGAATATAACCACTTTTAGCAAACTCAATACCTTGTCCGTTTCTTAGGTAATGGTAAAAGTTCCTCCGCAGACTCTGTAGGCACCAGTTAAATCATATTGCAAGTAGAATTTGACTAATCTTATAGTATTTTTTTCTCTGATTACAAATCTGTTTAAAAATTATCTCTAGTTTTTGCCAGTTTCGAGAAATATGGATTTAAAATTTTTACATTAGCTTAAAATGGTTCGGACACTCATAAGTAAATAATGAAAGCATCAAAATGAAAGTCCAAAAGTCTAAATTAACGTTTACTTTTTGATTTAAGTAACTAAAGTAAAATTAGTTGTCATGTTTTTCTGGATTTTGTTTGTTGCTACGCAGCTCGGGATTTAATACGCTCGGCTATAAAAAAATGTCTTCTCTACCTTGGTATATAATTACTATTATTAAAAAAAAAACGCACCCGAATTGATATGATCTTCGCCTTTTACCACACTTTCGCAAATGAGTCACTACACATTATATCGAATATAACGTATATATAGTTATTGAGACTAATAGTTGTAACAGACGGAAAGATAGACATGAGGACAGAAGGAGCTATCCTTAAAGCGTTCCGTTTTTCGTTTTTGAGGAATGTATTTCACTATAGGTGTGTTTTAAAATTATTAAATTATTTTTAAATAAGTTAAGAATTGACAGGAAACAGTGAATAGTACCATTTCATCCTTTTTGGGAATCACTGTTTCCTGTCCATTTGATTTTAACGACAGATAGATAACTTTCTTAAATTATTTTTAGTTTAAGCAATAGTTAGTAAGCTAGTATCTACACTGATGAAAAAAAAAATTACTCATTCAACTGTGTAGACCTGAATTGAACGGAATCGCATTAAATTGTGTAAAAATGTGTAATTTTAACACCGTTTTTCGTAAAATTTACACAATTTTACACATTTTAACACGTTTCCGTGTCAATGGACAGCAGTCCAATACGTTAGGCAACATAAATTTAGGTCTTCAATACCAACCCAAAAATAAAATTCCCTAGTAATATTATATTTGGATTTTATCACAGTGCAACAAAAAATGTGCATTATATGCAAAATTATTAAAGAATACATAAAACAGCTTATTAAACACAAAAACAAGTACAAAATCTTTACACACAACGGGGTATTTATTATCAATGACTGTCAAATTAAGGAGTAGGTCATAAGTTCCCTAGGAAACTTTAGACCTACTGTACACATAGCTGTGTAAAAATAAAAAAAAATATGTTTTTTACTTAAAAAAACAATTATCTTACCTTAATGTAATTTAAAATATAATCTAAAATATTATTTTTACCTAAAATATGCATAATTTTATTTTAAAACAATAATAATTATACTTTTATCTCTTTCTGAAGAACTTCTCTTTATCTAATCTAAATAGACGGCAGTCCATTCAGGTCTACACGGTCGACTGTATAAAATTTTGTTCAGTGTGATTATAATAATTATTATTAATTTTATAAATCCATTATTGTTCGAAATTAAAAATGTAAACTGCAGTTGGTAAGCATCATTTTTATTTATTTATTAATAAATACCGATATTTCTATATGAATTTTCTTTAATAAGTAATCAAGTAGTAGTTACTAACTACCATAATTTTATTACGATTTTATCAAAAAAAGAATAGCGTCCTAGCGAGACATATGAAACTATTTACATTGACCATAAAATTATAAACAAAATGTACCTACATGTACGGAAGAAAAGCGCCCCTTTAAAATTAGTAAATTAAAAAAAAAAACTCTCAATTTTTTAGTTTCGAGTATGACGGACTGTACCGCGAGCGCGGAATGAATATAGACTATATTTTTTCTTTGACTGCAAATATGAAACATCCAGTGGCTTTTAAACTGCGGATAAAGGCCTATCCAGAAGCTTGCATAAGAACCAAAACATAAGAATACGGTGTCGTGATTGGCTTACAAGATACATGGCGGCACATCAAGCCAATCACGCCGTCACATTGTTATGTATTACGTTCTTACGCGAGCCTGTGGATATGCCCTAAGGTTAAAGAGTTTTTTGTCACTAGACATTGTAAATGCAATAAAACACATACTTTTAAATGAACCACTTAATAGTATTTAATAATTTTATCAAACAAGTACTTAAAAAATATTTTTTGCACGACCGGGACTAAAAGGTTGGTTTAATCTCTTTTGCAGGACTAAACCTACTGTTTTACTCCCGCATCTCTATTATGTTATCCAAGATAAGCTGTACACTTCCATAAATGTGTCATAAGCTTTTCAATATTTTTTTCTTGGATGGCAATAAAATTAAAATAGCCTATACTGCCTGTTTCTCAATAACCACCAGTTTCGATAGCCTGCCGCATATGGGAGAATTGGTGTAGTGGTCTACCGCGTCTGTACATGACAAGTCTACTAGCCAACTACGTGAGTTCGATTCTCACTGGCGCCGATTTGACTTTTTCAGTTAATTAATAGTTGAAATTTGGTGAAGGCGTAAGTGAAGCGGACACTCCCTATAAAAACTGTTTCGAAAGTCAGTATAAGCCGGTGGTTCCCTCTACTACTAGTTCACACAAGTCCTGGACTTAGGGGATGCTTAATTAAGTAGAATAGTACGAGGATAAACAGACAAACAAAACAAACAAACATTATTTTATCAAAATCCATATTTTTTATTACTTTTTCTTGAAAACTATAAAAAAAATTCTAACAGCGTACCACATTTAAAATACTATGGCCATATTGGAAAAAACAATTGAAAACGCAAACCTGTCATTTCGCGATTCATGGATATCTTGGTTTAATTTAAAAAAAAATTGCAAAAATGGATTAGTTTGTTTTCAATACATGTTTTAATTTAAATTCTATGTAAGTAAATATTGTTGTCGTGCAAAAAATTGTGTAAATACCTCAGGAGTAAACTGTGTTTACTCCCTTGATATATAAATAACTATTCTATCCCTTTTCTGAGGAACGTACTTATTTGAATGAAATTATTAATTAGATTTTAAATTTATAACTATAGATCTACAGGAAAATGAATAAATTTAATTACAGTAAAATACATAAAACATGGAACCTACATCGTAAAATGATTATAATTTAATTTGAGCAAAATAAAAATTTAAGAGGAAATTACCATGAGAACACTGTTCTAGAATAAATTATTAATAATAAATTATTTATAAATTAATATTTATAAGTTATTAATAATATTTATTTTAAACTAAACTATATTGAAAAATTAATTTATTATTTTCAGGAATTTTCAGGAAGTCAATTTCAGTTTTTTTATGGTTTTGTCAATAGTTAAGTCACTGCAGTACTGACAAGCACGGTACTGCGCTAGGCATGTTCATAAAAGTCAACCTATAAAAACTGTCATTACATGTTATAAAAAGAATAATTTGTAGTATTTTTTGGTAAATAATAAAGTAATAACAATAATTATAAATAGTAATATATTCATATTTAATTATTAATTAGTTTTAGAATTTTCTACAGTAGTTATATTATTTTCAATTTGCAGAAATGGTTAAAACTTTGATTTTGTTCAAAATCCTACTTATAATGTAATCGTCAATAAAAAAGCAATTTCTCCGAAAAAAGTCCAAACCCACATATCTACAAAAATTATCCGCAATAAAAATGTTCATCCGCTCTTACAAAATAGTTATTCCCTTTTATATTCCATTTTGATACAATAAAAATGCTAAAATACAAACAATAAAATCTAAAAGACAATGAAAAATAATAAAATATAATTTTGTACATCACGAATGAATAATAAAAACCCACTCGAAAATCATCACTGCCTTTCTTACCGACATTTTGTATGTTAATTTCGTAATAGTAGCAAGCCATGATTTACTCGTGATAATTATGGTGGAGCAGCGTACTTAATTTTTCGGCAAAATTAGTTTTAAGGTATGAATTGGAAAACATCCCCAAAAACATCGAAAAAGTTGACAAAAAATGAGCAAAACTTGGAAAAATGTTGCTTCAGGGTATTTATTGGACACTATAGTATCCCATAGATACCCTGCAAACAGTACACTGTAAAAATTAAACTGAATATTCAGTTACAAATGGATAGTAAATCGGAAGTTACCCGGACAACATTTGCTATTTCACGTGGAAGTCATTATGACATCATTTAATGATTTCCTCTGAGTTCATGAACGCATACAGATGACTCCTCATTGTGAAGTCATTACGAGATCATGTCATGAAGATCTAGCAGCGGTCTACGGAATGCGCAAACTTTAAATTAACCGCGAAATTTAAATTGACCGCGAAATTAAAAAAAAAGAGACACACACCTTTTTGATCATATCTTGAAAACGCGAAGAGATATCAAAAAAATAATGAAAAAATCAACCCCCTAGAACTCCACACAAGTCCATTTTCAACAACTTGAGGACACCGGGATGTTCCCGCTGGGAACTTTCCAGTGGAAATGTTCCCCAAGATGACTGGAGGAACTAGTTCTAGGCTAAAGTCTCCAGATATCTACGGCTCACCATACCAATCCGATAATGTGTATCGAATTAGCTGACCAGTAAGTTAATTACTAGTTATTACTAATAGTATGTCCTTTTAAAGACAGCTGCCTTTTAATACTAGTATTCCTTTATTCGTTTAAAAAGTTTAATTATTGGTAGAAAATAACATGTGGCGCCATCTATAGCATAACGCTGTCAAGTGCACTGAAATTGAAACATTACAGGAGCCTGTACTATTCTGCAATCCTTCTCAATCGGGTCCCGGGCAACATTTGCAATTTCACGTGGAAATCATTATGACATCATTTAATGATTTAGCGTTAAATGTATACACCTCATGACAAACTCATAACAAACTCATAACATGATAACAAAATCATGAGATGTGCTCATCATGATGTTCGTATGAGTACAAAACGTGGAAATCATAACATGATGCTCTCATGAGACCTATATGAGTTTATGGATGTTGTCCGGGTATTATCTTATACAATTGTACTTTAATTTTTGTTAAACACACGCAACATTTCATGTCCGTTCTTAAATATTAAAGTACGTGACTTTAGAATAATACTGTTTAAAAATTAAACTATATTTGTATAGGCATCCTATTCACTTGTAACTGAATATGCAGTTATGATTTTATACAAATATACTATAATTTATGTTAAAAAAACTATAGTTCTAAAGTCACATACTTTAATATTTAAGGACATGAAATGTTGCGTGTTTTTAACAAAAATTAAAGTACAATTGTATAGAATAATAATAACTTCCAATTTCCTGTCCATTTGTAACTGAATATTCAATTTACTTTTTACAGTGTATTACCTACAATAATTATTAGTAGCATATTTAAAATTGTACAGGTGAATCACATTTAGCCCATTGTGTCCCATAAATACCCCGTTTACAAAAAGTACACAAAATATTGGTCACTGGGTATCCACATTTTATTCAACAAATTTTTCATAACTGTTCAAAGCTTAAAGTTTAATAAAGGTTTCTTAAAAAGTAGGCCCATAAGAGGTCTCTACTTTTTTTTCTTTTGGGTTGGCAACGGACAAAAGTCTATCTCTTGACGTTTGCCGTGCAATTGTGAACGTCGGTTTAAAGTTTAATTTTCTACAAAATTTTGTGTTTAGGTTACGTTTTACCGTGTTAAAATTGTGGCTTGGTTACTTGCAGTAGAATAGAGAAGAAATTACTATAAAATATATCAAAATAATATTCGTTCTTAGAATTTCAAACATGGCGAAAACTGTAATGCCAATTCGAAACAAAAATCCCTAAATCAGTCATCAATTTAAATAAAAGTTTTTTAAAATTTTAGAGCAAAATAGAAAAAATTGTATAAAGCACTCGTTTCATAACGCGTTTTTAGCGCACTAGTACTTTAGAAAACTCACCGCAAGCGGCTCGTTTTCTAAACTTGTACTCGTGCGCTAAAAACGTATGTTATGAAACTAGTACTTTAATATACTATTATGAAATTGAAACTCCACTCTAGTTATACTATTGCAATAAGCAAAGATATGGGTTAATAAACAGTTGAATAAATAATGAATTTAATGAAACGCAGAGCCTAGTAGGTCCTGATTTGTAACCCGCCGACACGAGATCGGTCTCTTTAGTATTCTGCAGGACTTTTTTATGTGCCATCTACCGGTTTAATAAATAAATAAATTAACGAGCTTATTGTAAATTGTGTTTGAAATAGAAATAATTTATTATTGACGTTTCGCGAAGAACAAAACTACCTTGATTTGTTTTTTTAGAAAAAGAAAGTATTGTGATAGAAAAAAAAACTTTTTTTGCGTAAATCATCTTATTTTTTCCTGAAACGTCGAGAAAAATTAAAGTAAGCTACAAAAAAAATGCTGTCTGTCTGTCGGTTGGTCTGTCTGTCTGTATCCACGGAAACTTAAGAAAGCTTTGAGCTAGCGATTTAAGATTTGGTATGCAGATGTATTTTTATATTATCTTGGACAGGTTTGTATTTTAGCAAAATCGCTTGGGGGGAAGGGGGGTAAAAGGGAGGTTAAATTTCTGTTTTGGTCGTATTTTTTTATTATTTACAATAGATAAAAAAATTGAAAACCACATGAAAGGTAAAATAAAATTACACAAAAAATGTTATTGTCATTTTTTTCAGCGTTATAGTATAGTATAGTTGGCATATTTAACGTATAGGTCATTTTCCCAAATTAAGTTTGAAATTTTTTGAGCACCCTAATGGTCCACATAAGCCCTGCAATTTTAAAGTTAGCTCTTATAGTTACGGAAATAATTCTGAAAGAATACTTTCGTTGACCCCTGGTATAGGCAAAAATTTTAAAAGATTTTTCATATATTAAGAATAATAATTTTATGTTTCAGATGTAATAGTGCCTACTCCACTTGTACATAAAAAGGTAAGAAATTTTAATTAAATTTTAAATATTTTTTTTAGATTTTAAGTCCCACCTCAGCGCCTAAAACTTTTTTTAAAGAAACAGCATAGGACTTTTTTTCCTATTTTATGTTGAATGTTTTAGGGTAGATAGTCGCTTTTTTTAACTAATTTAGACCTGTTGATCCCGAATTAGCTTTTAGATTTTTTGATCAGACACAGTTTTTGAGATAGTGGATAAAAAAAATATTTCGAATATTACCTATATTATAATAGAGAGGTTTTCCTTATCAACCGTCCATAAATAAGTTAAATTGAGTAAAAAATGTCAAAAAATGCATATCCTTATTGTTTAGCAAATATTAATATTAATATTTCCTAAAAACACAATAAGTTACATTTTTCGTGAAGCATTCTCCTACTATCTCCTCCAACTTTCAAAATAGTATTTTTTCTACGACTGCTTTAGCATGTAAGCAAATACACACGCTTTTCAAACACAGAATAAATCCATTCTAGCTCTAGATACGGTATGAATATTCCGTATCAAGTGTTAGAATGAGCACATGTAGTGCCATCTCTTGTTTATAAAAGTAAAGAAAACTGTAGCAAAATTAGCAAAAATATATATATTTTACCATGAAATATTAAATAATTTAATGCAATTTAAAGTTTTGCGTTAAAATTACATAAAGTTTATTAGTTTTTCTTAATATTTGACCAGTTTTTTATCAATTTAGTTCAAAAAATTAAAACTGCTCCATCTATTGTTAAATATTTAAACCTGATATCTGTCACAACAATCTGACATAACTTTCAATTTTTGCATTATAATTTGTAAATATGTGCTAAAACTAAATAAAAATCTTTTTTAAGTACTGATTTGATAAAATTATTAAATAACATTAATTGCTTTATTTAAAAATATGTGTTTTGTTGTATTTGCAATGTCGAGTCACAAAAAACATTGTTTTTAACCTTGTCCGTAGTTTAAAGCCATATAGTGTTTCATATTTACAGTCAAAGAATAAGTATAGTCTACGACACGTATGGAATAGTCATTCCGCGCTCGCGGGACCGTCATACTCGCCTGCCGGCTCGTATGACAAACTTTCCGCTCGCGCGGAATATTGTCTATTCCATACTAGTTATAGAATATACTATTCTGTAGTCCATTTTATTTCTAAACTATAATTTCCCCCATTCCCTAAATAAGATTTCATAAATCAATTACTAAAACAATTGCCTGTCGCACAGCCGAAAAAGGTAAAACAAACGAATGTCGCATCTATCATTCCAGATAATAATCAAAACGATAGTCTATTGTCTTTTTTTTTCAAATATAGGTATATTAATCTATGAGTCGCGTGTTCTTTTAAATACCTATTTAAATGACAGCATACCCTAAATAGATAGAAATTGATGATCAATTTTTGTTCAAATTATCAAAACATAACCTCAAATTTATCTTTGATTGCTAATCGCTGTTAAATCAATGATGAACAGGTAAAGAAGTTATACAGGGTTTTTTATTCAAAGAAATACACATGTTCTTTATTAATGGGGATTTCTCCCGTTAGATTAGACAGGGACAAAAGTTTTACCCAAAAAGGATAGAAGACATACATACACTCCCACTTCCACCCAACCAAACAAATTCTGTATTTGTTATTTGTTGGACAAATACAATATTTACTTGGTCGGGCGAAAAGTGTAACAATTTAATTTTTATTAAAGAAATTACTGGCGCCATCTAAATTTTAGTAGAATTATATTATTCTAGAGATTCACATTAGCTATGTTCATTCGTACCACTCAGTGCTACACTTTCCGGCCAACCAAATAAATACTGTATTTGTTGTATGAAAAACAAATACAGTATTTATTTGGTTGGCTGGAAAGTGTAGCACAAATGAGATAGAGATAGGGTAGACGTCTTTTGTTTCATAATTCTAGTTGTAGAGAGCTCCATTAAAATTTCTTAATTCTAGACCATAATTAAACCGTTAATGGTCAGCTGTTAATCTTATTTCCTTTATTTATTTTTTGTGTGGCTGTGTTATGTTAAAAATACATATACCGTGCGATTATAAAGTGCCGAACACTTTTTAATGCAAAACTGGCATTAGCAATGAGTAAAATGCAAGAAAGTTGTGTGCGTTTTACTGGCCACCGAGCTGTTGTACGTAGCAATCACATGGGCTTGTCGCGCACAACTCTAACAGAGCGTGGCTTCAAACGAAGAGTATTTTCTTTTCAAACTGTTCGGCACTTTATAATCGCACTGTATATATCAAGTTGTGTGACATATCTTTGAAAATATAAGTTGAAATAGAAACACAAGATATATACCTAGAGTGCGCTCCAAGTCACACCCTTCCACTTAACTTTTTAACTAGTTCAGATATCGTCTTCAAATTGGGAACCCTAAACCCCATTTTAAACCCTCAAAAATGCCTAAAAAATTAAAAAATATATCGCACCCGTTAGGTTTTGAAAAAGGTGTTTAGTGTATTATTACTGGTCTTATTGAGATCTACCGATCGGTATAACTGCTATATTACATCTAACTAGCATAAAACAGTAATTTTAGTGTATGTTTAAAGTTTTTGTATGCTCTCTTGTATATCTTAGCAAAAAAATTTCGTGATAAAAACAGTTTTTCCCTCATTTAAATAACATACATATATTAATTTCCTCAATATTTTACAATTTAAAGTCCCTTCATACCTTAAATCACATAATAAATATAAACTTAAACAATTTATTGCCATTTTTTAGCATGAAACTTTAACACAACCTCTGGAGTCAAAAGGATAAGTTTAGAAATAAATCAATTTTTTTTCTGGGAATGATTGTTAAAGCAGTCTTTGCAGTGTACATTTCTTTTTTTTGTACTTTCTTAACAGAAAATGTGTGTGATAAAACCAATATTCCAAAAATAAAACTAAAATATATCTAATTTTCTCAATATTTTACTAAATCACTTAATAAATATAAACTTAAACTACTTATGACTCTTTTTTAGCATGAAACTCACAATTGCGAGCCCCTGGTCCAGGGGCCCTGGAGTCAAAGGGTTGTTTAGAAATAAATACAATTTTTTATGGGAATGATTACTAATACATACTTCCCAGTGTATATATTTTTTTGGCTCTCTCAGCAGAAAATTTTCGTGATAAAAACAATAAGCCAAAAATAAAACTTCATTTATTTTATAATTTATTAGCAAAATCTACAAAGCTAATAGTTTTTCCCTCATTTAAATAAAATATATCTAATTTCCTCAATATTTTACTATTTAAAGTACCTTTATACCCTAAATCACCTAATAAATATAAACTTAAACAACTTAAATGAAAAATTAAACAATATATCAACATAAAACTCGAGATTTTAATCAAATTTATGGCAACTCGATTGCCTTCAATTATCAATATTATTTCGTAATAAAAATCAGATGGGCTATTAAGCCTAATAAAACCCTTTTTTTAGAAATTACCTCGAAAATATCGATAAAACTTTTACTTTTCTAAAATAATCGAAACCAATTTTATTTATTAATAAAAATGCAAAATAGATAGTAGGAAGTTAAAAATCCCACTAAATAAGTATTTATTATTATTTAGGGAACGTTCAAGTATTACGTAACGCAATTTTTGATCATTTTGGACCCCCCCACCCCCCTTGTAACGCTATTTTCCTATACCATTAACACGGGCGTAACATTCCAAAATATAATTTTTGTTTACTTCTTGGTTAAAAAAGCTTTTCATTTTTAACCAAGGTTAGAAATTAATTCATATCTAACCTGTTTTTTAGATTTTGGTTATACCTCATAGATGGCGAAGCTTCGCCTTGTCTGTAAACAGTTGAAGTTTTCGAATAAAATAACCTAACATTTTTGTTTATTTCTACGAAAAACAATAAGAAATAATATTTATTTATATATTATATGGTTCATACCGAGACTGATAATAGGAAATAACAACGAGCCACTTATTTAAATTATTATTTAGTTGAAATTTTTAGTGACGTTAGAACTCTGCAAAATTTCTGTAGAAGATCATTTAAAATGGTGAATTTTACGAATGTAATGTGTTATTTATTTATGCTTGTGAATAAAATTATGCTCTAACCACATAAGAAAATTACATTTCCAACTCGAGAGATGCTATTTGGCCGAGGCGTAGCCTAGGCCAAATTAGCATCTTGAGTTTCATTTTCTTATTAGGTTAGAAATATACTATTTTGTACCAAGAGTAATTTCTGTATCTATACTGATCGATATATATTTTAGACTGTTTAAAAATAAAATCAATGTATATTTGTCTACCATCTATTTCGAATTTTAGACATAACTCTCCTAGTCTGTAGACTTTGAATCGTAGCAAGTACCGTCACCTGGGGTGACTTCGGACTCTGTGGGTGACTTCGGACAATTTTTCGCAAAACCCTCTGAACCAAAGTTCGTGTGTACAAGTTGTGGGGTTGTGTGTGCATAACCCGAAGTCACCCCAGTTGACGGTACTAGACTTAAAGGTAAAATTTTGTCAAGACAAGGAGAATTTGTACCGAGATAACTCTTGATATAGTCGTATTAAAGGTGCAAGTCCCTTGCAAAACAATTTTACACTACGATATTTTAAGAACGCTTTCACATCGAGACTTAAAATTTAAACCAAAAGTTTTTGCCACGATGAAAGTCTTTGGTCGAAAATTTAAGCCTCTGTGTCAAAGAGTTCTTAAGTATCGTACTGAAAAGTTGTTTTGCAAGTGACTTGCACCTATTATAATGGAGTACAAACCTGCAGTCTACCAATATCACTCGGTACGATGGTTGTATAAATGAAAAATTTAACATTTTTTAATTTTGATTAAAAATTTCGGTCTTTATAAAATTTTTACCATTCTGTGATCATTATTTTAACTTATTTCATCTCAAAATTGAGAAAAAATGTCAACTATAAATAACCTACTTAAAAATCGCAAAAGACAAAACAAATAAAATGCAGTCTTGCCGTTCCGAAATTCCGATGCTACAGAAATCACTGGATCCAGTTAGTCATGGACATGATAGACAGTTGATGAACGCTTAGACATCTGAAGATCGGCATACTCAATATTTGAAGAGTGCAATTTTCATAAGGCGTTAAATACAATTGGCTTAATTTTTCAGGAAGAAAAACAAACTAATTTATTTTTTTTCGGGACCGAAACAATTTAAAATTTTGAAGGTAGTTTGGAATGGTCAAACCTATAAACGGTGTTTACAGTATTTTGGCGGAAAATGAGATGGGTTATTTGATATTACAAAAAAAAAACATGAAAAACCAACATAGAATATAGATCTGGAAATGAGCCCTAAGGGAGCTCCGCCCTTCGAAGATCGGCATATTAAATAGGGAACAAAAAAAGCACCAATAAAATTTTTAATGTTACGGGGAAATTCTTCATTTAAAACTAAGAAAAAATGTTCTTCACGGAAACAACTAAATTTAATATTAAGTGACAAATTAATGACTATTAATAGTCTTTCAAAAAGTAATATTTTTGGTAGCACGAACTGTTACTTCCTCTTTTATTGCATTATTTTCTAGAAAACAGTTGCTCTGTAGGACGTTTTTTATATATTTTATTCAAGGAATTTACATTTTTACAAAAAATCCAAAAAAAGTTTACTATCGACTTCATGCAAACACCGCATATCGCTAAAAATGTAGCCTAACCTCTTATGAATGCTGCACTCTTCATTTATTCTCTGACATTCTTTACAACTATCATTTTTCATCTCTTTTTTTAAACATAAAAACCTTATGGAAAAACAAGGAAAGAGCATGTTTCATGTAAAGTTGGCTGTTAAAACAATTGCTAAAATTTTTCATCGGAAATCAAACTGCCATTGTTTTTTTTTTGAGGAGAAACGTTAAGCTGATAATAACATAAAACAAAGTGTTAAAACTGCTATTATAGTATAGTATGCCATGAAACGTGGTTAACATTTTTAAATAGATTGTTTTTCAGTTTTTAGCAAACATTTAAATGACATCTACCTTAATTTAGCTACACTCGACTACACTATAAAAATATACACTAGTTACCATAGACCGATTCGTAAAATTTTTCATAGAAGCAATCTGTAAAGCAGGCCACTCACTAGGGAACATGTTGGGCAACATGCTTTTCAACATGCTTGTCAACAAAACCCACCGAGCTAACACATCAGGAAACATGTGGGACAACTTCAGTTGACAAAACGCAACCTAAACGAGTGGGTTAATATGAAATTGCTGTCAAATCAAGAAAAAGTGGCAATTACAATAGGCTTGACAATAGCCACAGAAAATAAGAGAAAGAAAAGAAGAGTATGGGTAAAAGAATGGCTTTTCGGTCTCGCACTAGGAGCCTGCAACATAGCAGCATGTTGACGAGCCAACATACACATTTGGCAACTTGTTGACGACAACTCCGTTCGCCAACATGTTGCGCAACATGCTCCCTAGTGTTCCCACCAGGGTCATCCCACTTCTGTATTATATTATCAAATCTTGTTACACCAATTAGTAATCTCCTGCATTAATAATTACGCGCTCCCAGATCGCTGGCAAATCTTGAACACCGTTCAAAGTACCACTTGTATTTAATTCACAAATAATGTTGCTCAGCTTAATATCTAACTCCTTTTTTGCTGCTGTATCGAGTACCTGACAATTTCCCCTTCACATGGCCAGAAACATTGAAATCAAAGGGATTCATATCCGGGGAATATGGAGCCTGAATAAATTCTATCCATCCTTTATCTTCAATCAGTTGCTGAATTATTTTTGATTTGTGTGGTCTGGCATTATCATGTTAAATTATAGGACTTGTTGATGATGCTGCTGTGCCTAATTTAGGGATATACTTTTGTTATATTTTCATCGTAAGTTCTCCAAAAAACAATCCCTCTAACATCCCTATGGATTCCATAGCCCCTATCAGTAGTATCTTTGGAGAGCAAGCTGGGGTTGGTAGAAAGATAGGTAGGCCTACTTGAATGTAGACTGCAGAAATGTTTGAGAAATTAAAGAAATGGCTAGGGATTGGGTGAAAATAGATAGTTGCTGGAACTGTTTTTCAAAAATATACTTAATCAGATCAAAGTAACAAAGAACTGCTTTCCCTTTTTTAATAACTTTCGGAGCTATTTTTTATACCCTCTAAAAGTTTGTCACCTCTTTCTATATTTTGTTTTAATGATTACAATTGGCGCGCTTGGGGCAAAAAATATTCAAACTTCATTGTTAAATAATTGCCAATTCAAAAGTTTAAAATTCAATGGCTAACAATTCAAAACATTTATCTGTGGCTTGAATCCTTGTTGCCCCGAGCGTCATTCTCGGGACAATAGAAGTATCAAAGGCAAAGAGAAAAGTCGATCCAGCAAGCGGGGGTGGTGGAACATAAGGGAATAAAACAAACGACAAACGTTACTGTTTCTGGCAAGTGACCAACGTCCGAAATACGCGTTATGTGATCAGTATTGACCTATTAAAGTCGACCAAACAAATAAGGTTAAAGGAAAAATAATAATAATAAGAATAAAATAATTATAAGAATAAAAAAAAATTAATTACTTAAATATTTACAGTTGCTTACTTTTATACTACAACTGGAGGGGTAGACGCATAATTTTTACAATAATAACTTATTTCACGGAATCATTTCTTAAAGATTACGCGACATTTCTTAAAGATGCGTGATTCTGTATAAGATTACGCGTACACTGTAAAAAATAAATGTGTAAATACACATCATTCTGCAAGTAAATGTGATTCAATGCAAATAAATGTAAAATTTACTAGATTTTACATGTAATTTTACAATTTTACATGTAATTTTAAAATTCTATATGCACATTAAATGTAAAATTACATGTAAAATCAAGTAAATTTTACAGTTCAATGTAAAAAATAAATATGTAAATTTACATGCAGAATCATAGGTAATGTGTTACCATGCAGAGACAAGTAAAAGTTACGATATTTTACATGTAATTTTACAATCTGATATAAATATTACATCTAAATACGTGTAATATTTATATAAAATAGTAAAATTACGGTTTTATATGAATATTACATCTAAATTACATCTAGTATTCATATAAAATTGAAAAATTACATTTAAAATCATAGTTTTCCTAAATTTAGTTTGAAATTTGATTAAGACCCTCAAGTAGGTAACATACGTAACATTTTTTTTGTAACATACGAACTAATAATTTCTGAAAATCATATTAATTTATTTAATTAAGCAAACATAATTAAAAAAAAAAGATATCAAATCAGATTAGCAGATTTTCATTATTATTTACTTAAATGCATAAGTGAACTTCCAAATTTTGTAACGTACGAAACGCGCGCATAAGCTGCATTATTTTTATTGCCTAATTGATTATTAGATTAAGTAAACTAAAAAATGCAAGAAAGTGCCTGTAAGGATTATAACCTGAAATACAAAAAAATGAACTATCGACTAATGTTCTAAAACCTAAATTAAGGTGTACGAACGTAACGTACGTAACGACGGAATGACCCATATGTCTTGAAAAAGAAAATTTCTGCATAGGTTTTTCTGATTGCGTCTTTTTAAATAAATCTTTACCTAACCTTTGAAAAACTAGAAAATAGGCCAATTTATAAAATTTCGTATGTAAGAAAGCATTTTAATAATAAAGCTATTCCCGTGTGATTGGCGGGCTCATAACTAGTAAAAATATATTCCAAAAACTTTATATTTATCTTTTTACATACAAACAGAACATTTTCAAGTCCATAAGGGCAATTAGTATGGTCCAGTTGGTCCTGCTAGTCCTACAAGATTGATTCACAGACATTTTCAGAGTGGCAGTAAAAAACAAGCCGTGAAGATATTCAATTCAATTCGTCATATTCCATTGTGTAATCTTTACAGTGAGTAGTCTCTTTGGGTCCAAACCAAAAAGTCCAAAAAGTCCAAAAAGAAACGCGGCAGACTAACATCTCTACTCTAAATTTCTCTACTCTAAATTTCTCTACTCCCTAACATCCCTACTCCATAACATCCCTACTCCATAACAACTCTACTCTGTAACATCCCTACTCCATAACATATCTACTCCGTAACAACTCTACTCCACACTATATGCACTTTATTAGCCACTTTATAATAAACGAGCGGTTTGCAGAACAAAGAAGCTTATTCTTCTAGATTATTTTATTTTTTTTCCTAAAAAACGTTTATCTTTAAATTTAAATCTAGAACAATCATAAACGAATTATTCTAAAATTCACATTTTCCGCGTACTCTTAACATGCACTAATAAGTAAGTAATTAATAAACTAAATTCATATTTGACAGTGACTTAGCATGACATATATTTTTTTGAGTTAAGACAAGTGGCTAATCGAGTGCATATAGTGCGGAGTAGAGATGTTATGGAGTAGAGATGTTACAGAGTAGAGTTGTTATGGAGTAGGGATGTTATGGAGTAGGGATGTTAGGGAGTAGAGAAATTTAGAGTAGAGATGTTAGTCTGCCTTCTTTTTTCATAGTTAATCATTATTTGTTTTAGCTTATGCACGCATGCGCGCAATTAATTTTTTAAAAGTCCTTGAATTTTATTTTTTAATTGATGTTGATTATCTAAACCATGATATTCATCACAACAATCTGACATTGCCTTTAATTTTTGCATTATAATTTTTAAATAGGTGGTAAAATTCAATAAAAATATATTTCCTACGATCCCTTATAAAAAAGACATTCAGAAAACGTCTTATATCACACTAGTTTGATATGTTTTCATCCCCTAGTTTGATATTTATCTATGTACGTTTGCCTAGCTTCACGTATGTAGGTTTGCCTTAACTTACGTTGTAGATTCTACGAATTTAGCTCATTTGCCATTTTCCACCTTTCATCACATCCTCTTATGATATCTTTTATGTTTTTTAATCCAAATATTTCTGTTTTTCATGTCAAAAATAGAAACTATAGTTATAACCTTACTAGTTTGACCAAGATATAACTTGGGATGTTTTATTTATGTCTAGATTTTATAAAAATTATTGAATTTTTGATTTAGTTACCTTACATTTCATAAAAAACATCAAAATACACGGTCTTTTTCTTATGAAATTGTAAAACAGTATAATTTTACAGTTTTATATGGGAACATATCTAAAAAAATCTAATTTAACTAGCAAACTGTCAATTTTGCCTTGATTTACACAAGAGGCTTTGCGTTATAGGCAACCCATTAAACAGGTAGGTACTATAATAATATAACATTGTATTAAATTTAAAAACCAATAAAACTAAAGGTAAATGAAAAGCATATTTCCTGTTTAACATACATACATTTGCATGCTATTTTTTGCTTTGTATGCTTTGCTTTTCTATATATTTTTATAGTAGCTGTTTAATGGGTTGCCTATAACGCAAGCCTCTTGTGTAAATCAAGGAAAAATTGACAGTTTGCTAATTAAATTAGATTTCTGTCAAAGTAATCTTGTTGATTATACTTATTACTAAATCAGTCATCAATTTAAATGTCAGTTTTTTTAAATTTTAGAGCAAACTAGAAAAAATTGTATAAAGCACTCGTTTCATAACACGTTTTTAGTGCACTTGTAATTTCGAAAACTCGCCGCAAGCGGCCGTTTTCTAAACATGTACTCGTGCGCTAAAAACGTATGTTATGAAACTAGTTCTTTAATATACTATTTTGACAATTAAGGGAACTTAAAAACAATCGTATGATACTCTTCTAGTACGTAGTTCTGTGAAGAGTTTGACAAAAGAATAGGAGGAATCAATAATATAGAAAGTACAAGTGTCTCCAGCAGGAGGTAATCTACTGTAAATTTAATTTATGTTAGGAATTCTACAACTCCTGCAAATTGAAAGACCCTGCTGTCACTTTATGCTTCATCTGACTAATATTTACAACTGTCCAACTAATTTTATGAGGTCACGTTTTTAATAGTATATTAAAAAAAATCCCTAAATCAGTCATCAATTTAAATGTAAGTTTTTTTTTTAATTTTAGAGCAAAATAGAAAAAATTGTATAAAGCACTCGTTTCATAACATACGTTTTTACCGCATGAGTACAAGTTTAGAAAACGAGCCGCTTGCGGCGAGTTTTCTAAAGTACTAGTGCCAGTACTTTTGCAGTCCCTTAAGGAAAATTGTCAGATAACTGACAGAACCAAATTAAAACTAATTTTTACCTTTTTTTGTTAAAAACATGTTTACAAGCGAATAAAAAAATAGCGTATGATACGGACGAGAAACATTATTTCTCGTACTTGGATCATAATATACTATTATAAAATATGGTCAAGATCCATAACAATAAAGTCAAATTGCTTTTAAATTCGCGCAATTTATCCCCATATGACCATAGATACATAAATCTTCGACAAAAAAGTACTCTCATAAAAAAAATCGAAAAAGAAAAAAAAAAAAAAAATTCAAGTTACAAGTTTTTATCCAGTTTGACTCTATAACCTCATCCCAATTTTTACAAAAAATCCCAGCCGAAAACTTTCGATCTATGGTCCTAGTTTGAAGACGTTAGCTCAAAGCGTTCTCACTCGTGCCATACTGACTGACAAAATTTTCTTTCGAGGAAGCAATGAAAATTTTTCATTTGTTTTACTAACGCAGGACTTTTCTAGTGGAAAGTAATTATAATTGGCCAGTCAATTGAACTTATCTTGCCTAGCTTAAAAATTAAGTTCTAGATCCAAAATTAATTTAAAATATGTATTAAACTTAGAAAGTATTTAAATTATAAGCTACCAACCTAAAATAACACTATATTAAAAACCCATTATTATTGAACTAATCATCAAACTGCCACTTATAGGGGTGATTTTGACCCTAACAAAATACATACTTTACACAGGCTGTTAATTTTAAAATTTATCTTTGGTAAACTTAACTAAACGTTCTAAATAATAGAAATTTTAAAATTTTATTTTGGGGCAAGGGAGACTCGGGGAAAACGATACAATTAATTGATTGGATACATTAGGAGTCATTCATAAATTACATCACGCTGTTTTTGACCATGTTTGACAACACCTTCCCCCTTATCTTACTTCGTCACGCTGACCGTGACCCCCCCCATCAAATAAAATGCATCGCGCTTTTAATTACCCCCTCTCTCAGTAAATTAAATGCAGAAAAAATCTCAAAAAAAAATTTTTCATCAATTTTCTTGTTAAATATATTTATTAACTACGATATTAAAAGTATTGAAATATTTTTTTTTTATTTAGAAATACATTACGTCCCCTTACTTTCCCCAAGGAAAGTCTTTTTTTTTTTGAAAAACTTGAAAATTTTGTTTTATGATAAATCCCGTATACGAATATCCAACTGTGGATATTGTGGTAAATTTTTCTATACCTAAAAATATTCATACGTGGATACAATGGAGCGGAAGGGGTTAATATATATCATAAAGAGAAAACCTAATTTAATGTTATAAAGAAAATTTAAGAAAACCAAATGTAATTTTTTTTTGGTGTGTTATCTCAACAAGTGTGTCATATTTTCCAACCACACCCTATCCACTCAGGAAAAGGAAGTCTCTATTAGCCTACCGGTTTACGATCAGTAATTACCTTTATTTTAAAACGTTTTCGGATAAAACGTGGACAGGTGTGAAATGGGGTTTGAATTATATTATATTGTCGTATGAAAAGGTTAGGTCAGGGGTTTGTCCAAGAAAACCTACCTAGGAAAACTAGATCCAGGTCACAAGTTAGCAAAGCGAGACACAACGGGAAGAGACACCAAACAACTGCGCATCGGTTGCTATTAAAAGTTTCTTCACGGAGTTTACTGCTCATCATAAACTTAGACATTGAACAAATCGTTGATTTTTTGCTCAATTAATGTAAATGTCAATAGATTTCTGCTACTATTCTATTGCTATTGCTAAATTTATTGCTATTGCTTTTTCAGTTGCAGTTGCTATTACTATTGCTGTTGCTATTGATATAGATATTGCTGTTGCTAATACTACTGCTATTCCCATTGCTATTTCTATTGCTATTGCTATTGCTATTGCTATTGCTATTGCTATTTCTATTGCTATTGCTATTGCTATTGTCATTGTTACTGTTACTGCTATTACTTTTACTATTGCTACTGAAACTGCTATTAATATTACTGTTACTCTTTAAACGGCACTATTTATTCAAATCTAAATTAATGATTAGCAGTAACGAAGAAGAAGAAGAAGAAGAAACTTGTCAGTGCAATAGTGGGTCCTGTAACGTAACTATGGATAAACCCTTGGGGTGATAGAACGCGTAATAAAGTTAATAATGGATTATATACATTTAGGTGATTTCCTGCATATCCATGGATATGTGACAGTGTAACATTGTCACACATATGGGTAGGTAGGGTTACCAACTGCTATTTCAAATTTAAATGTTTTAATTTATGGTTTATCACGTTGACTGTTAATTTTGGTACCAAAGGGGCTAGGTCAAATCACTCAGAATAGGATACGTGGAAATTCCACGGTGGAATAAAATTTCAAAAAATAGGAACCTTACGGGATTTATGTGGGACCCGATGGGTAGCCAACTACGCGTAATCACTGTACATAGCAGTGGTAATCGATTACGGAATCGTCGCGTAATCTTATACGAATTTACGTAATCTTTAAAAAATGATTACGTAAAATAGTTAATCACTGTACAAATTATGCTGATTTGTCTGCCCTTCGGTGGGGCCCTTATAAGGGCCCCAGTATAGTGAAATAATACGTGAAATTTACTTTCAACCGGTGTATCACATTGCAAATGTGATGCTACGTGAGCCGAGATTAAAAATTTAGCTATACATTACGGTTCAAAAGTCACGCAGCTCTTAACTTTTGAACGAGTTGATATATCCACTTAAACTTAAACTGTCTTTCAGCATATATTTGATATTTTTAGCTTTTAAAATGTGGTCAGGTGAATTTATTTTCAAGAAGATACATCATTTTAAAGTAAATAAAATTCTCTATTCGAACATATATTTTTTTTAACATTTTTTTAAGGTGTTTGCAATTATTTTATCATCAAAAATCTAAAATTCTTAGCTTTGCTAAGGAAAAAAATATGTTTCGGTTACTAAATTATCTTGAGATATCTTTTTATTAGCATAACCATTGCTTTCCCAACTCTCCCAGAAGGAAGGAAAGCGACATTTATCGAGACCGGCTTTGAGAGGATGCAATAAAATAATGTTTCGCTTCAGTGGGCTGTGGAACCGACTACGACGGCGATTTTCAACTGTTTTAATAAAGCTAATAGCTTGTCGAAAACTGGCCACCGTCGATATTTCATTGTTTTATGGGCACCGCGATCAAACGAAATTTTATTATTTGTAATTTTAGTTAACCCGTTTTCGGGTCCTTTCTTTTAATTATTGGGATTTTGTCGGAACACAAATGGCGCCTTAAATTATAAACTAATAATCGAAGATATATTAATGATATCGATACCTTGTTCTAAACTATTTTATCTTGAAACTAATTCAATAAGTGGTCTATTCTTAACTGATGAATGAAAGCAAATAAGTGCACTTACATACATGTGTGTGTGACGTCTTCTTCTCTGCCTAACTAGTCTCTTCTGGATCAATCGTGCCTGTTGCTGCATGGATGAGGGCAGGAATGTGGAGAAAAACACTAGTCGCGGTATATTACAATAAAATTAATTACATGACTATTAAATGTAACAGTACCGTTACAGTAACGTTACTTTAATTATTTCCTCAAATAATAATTTAGAATTCTTTTAAAACTTTATACTGTTATTTAGATTAATTTTTTTTGTTATAAATTGATATAATATTAAAAAAAAACTGTTGTTTTTTTTTTATGAAAATGTAAATTTTACACTATTGTTGCAACTCTTACAAAATTGCTAACTTTTAAGTTTAACTTAAGACTCCGCACACAAACTATGTTTAGGCGCGCCTAGGAGGTCTAGAATATCAATACTTATTGTAAATTTTTAATATTAAGTATTAATAAATTTGATTTGATTTGAATACAGTACATAACTTCAAGATACTGCAGTATCGATCTAGCCTATACTATAGTGTAGCGAAAAAAAAAAACAAGAGAAAATATATTTTATCCACGGCCGTGATTAATAGGCCTATTAATCACGGGTCTGTAAAAATAAACCGTTTAAACTTCAAAACAGCCGTGAATAAAGTATAGTATTCTACTCGTGTATAATAGCTATTAATATTATACACTCATTGAATAATATACTATTATCATGTAATATAGGAATATTTTTTTAAATTAGTTCTTTACTCACTTTAAAGACTTGAAAATTAAATATCAGGAAAACAAAACTTTAAAAACTTATTTTTTGACTGATTTGGATTTAATATAAAAAAATATTGAGGAAATTGTATTTTTTGTTTACACTATATAAGTATTTTTTTTAAAAAGCTAATATAATACATCATTTCGTCATCTAAAGGCTCTAACGGTCTAACTCCAAAACGTCATATTTTTCAGGAGCCGTAAAAAACGATTTAAAACTTAATTATAGCAATTTAGAACTTTAAAACTAGCTTGTTCACAGGTAAAAATGTTTGAAATGTGTTAATGTATTTAAAACTTTTCATTGTTATCTATTTTATATAAATTATTTGAAAATTAAATTTTAACCACAGAATCTAAATTCACTAATGGTCTAACTCCAAGGGAAGATAAAAGAGGATACCTATCGTATTATACCGCGTAATATTATTACAAAAATTTATATTTTTATATTTAATATATAATATTACTACTAGGTAGGCATAATATATATACCTAGATAATATTAATATTATAAAATTTATACATTATAAAACCTTCATAAAAATAATTAAATCCCATGAGAAAAAAATATATTTTATTTTGTAACGTTATGTTATAATAAAAATATAATAATTATTAAGCAACATTCAAAACTTAAATACCTTATTTACATTTTTGTGGTCAATATTATTAAAATCTAATATTATTAAATAATCAAATATTATCTAACTAAATTCTAATGTATATTATTATACATAATTATGTATATATCATAAATGTAACGAATCTTTAACAGTTTGCTGCATATTTTTTTTATGTTTTTTGGATTTAGTTAAGTATTTATTATTATAAAAAAGATTTAAGTTATAATTATTTTAGTTTTTTTTTCTGAAATAGAAACTTAAACATAGGGTATAAACGGGATCCCCTGTTGTCGAGAAAGAGTTTGACATTAGTGACAGTTCTCATTTAATTGTTTTCTCACAATCATATGATGGAGTTAGACACTTAGCGACTTAAAATATTTACATTTTTGCATTTTTTGAGGCTGATATTGGTTTAATGCAACTTTTTTTTTTTGAAGTATGTTGGTAATCAGATAATGAAGCAAATTTGATAAAAATCTCATTTTTGAAAAATTTGGAGTTAGACAACTAGAGCCTTTAGTGGACGATTTGTAAAAACGGTACGTTTTCATTTTTTTTATGGGATCGGATTCAGCATCTCAAAATTTATAACTAGTTTATAACTAATTTATTTTTAATCAAGTTAGCCTAAAAACCGATTTTAAGGGGTGTAAAAGAAAAAGTAATGTGTGATTTAAAATTGTATTCGATTTAAAATCGAAATCGACGATTTTTCATTTATAAATAAACACCAGCCAAGTTTAACCTATTGATCTAAAAAAAGGTCCCGTAAAAAATATAGAGCTACAAAAAAACAGAACGGAACGAATAGTTATTTAACGGTTCGTTAACCGCTATTAGACCGTCGTCATTATGTCACAATTGGTAATTTGTTGCTTTTAACACATGGTTTGGTGGGATAAAAAAATAAAGCGATTTCTGGTCACACCCGCAAATTTGGTAGACAAAAAAATTACCTATTTGTTCAACACCGTGAGTTTGTATTGTAAATAAAGGCCTATGCACAATCAAATAGTGAAGACCCAAGAATTAGAATATAAATACATTATAATTGGTTAAAACAAACTTACCTTTTAAGGTTTAAAAACAATAAAATAGTTAATACTTTTTTTCACCACCAGCCTAAAACCACATCTTTATTACTATTCTGTTCATTGGTAGAAATATTATTTCTCTATCTATGACGTCAGAGGTTCTAAAAGTAATGAAATTGCACCATGGTTAATAATGAATTTTTATTCAGCTGTTTTGGCATCTGACGTTTCACTTAATTATTAAATTACATTGCTATTTACAAGTGTCTTTAGGCACCAAATTTATTTATTGCATGATAAATTAAAAAATATTAACTAAATTAGTACCTATAAAACATGTTTTACAAAAAACACTTCTAAAAGTGAAAATTATTGGTCCATCATATTCAACCATAGATTATACAACCCATATATTACCGTAAGGATCATAGATTACGAGAGGTACAACCCCCATATATTGATTTTTGAGGCAATAGATTCTCTTTGCATTTCACTTTCCATTTTTATATATTTTATCACACTTAACACGGAAACACTTTCTAACTTATTAATTTTAGCAGATCACCAGATTCTGCCAGAAATGTCAAGTTATTCATTTATTTTTTAATGGCCGCGAACGGCCAGCGTGATATTTTAAATTTATAAGCTTTTTCATTAAATTTTAGTAAATTAAATAAATAAATAGCTAATTAATTGTACTGGTAGTGAAAAAAATACTATATTTTCCACGTGAGTGAAGATTTAACATTTTAGACCGCGTCTTTCGGGCTTCGCGCTAGCGCGCTCATCCCGCAATTTGACGCAGGTCAAAAATGTTAAACTTCTCTCACTTGGTAAATAATATACTATTAAATAGTATTACCTACATAAGCATTGTGTCAAATAAATCTGACATTTCATTATTCAGATTCTTAGTTTAGTTTTAATTATTGGGTAAACTAACCATAAAATGGAGCTCTCTACAACTAGAATTATGAAACAAAAGACGTCTACCCTATCTCTATCTCATTTGTGCTACATTTTCCAGCCAACCAAATAAATACTGTATTTGTTTTTCATACAACAAATACAGTATTTATTTGGTTGGCCGGAAAGTGTAGCAGTGAGCGGCATGAACGAACATAGCTAATGTGAATCTGTAGAATAAGATAATTCTACTAAAATTAAGATGGCGCCAGTAATTTCTTTAATATAGTTACACTTTTCGCCCGGCCAAGTAAATATTGTATTTGTTCAACAAAGAACAAATACAAAATTTGTTTGGTTGGGTGGAAGTGGGAGTGTATGTATGTATTCTATTCTTTTTGGGTAGAATTTTTGTCCCTGTCTAATCTAACGGGAGAAATCTCCATTTACAGCCAATGGTCTCTAGGGTGCTTAAACATTTTCTAGGTAATGATGAGCGAGGTAAAACTTTCGAGGTACTTCAATATTTGTATCCAGTACATATAGATAATAAGAAAATTACTAACTTAATTTTAAATAAATAAACTTATTAATAACCCATGCGTGGTTTTTACTTTACAGATTGGAAAATTATTTATTTTACCCACTCAATTATCACCTGTCAAATAACTTACTGTAAATGTCATTAAAATTTTTAATAAAAATATGCTATATCTAATAAACTAATATTGCCCTCTCTAAAATTAACCCACTCTGCCTCCAGCCTCGGTGGTTAATTTTCTCATGGGTAATATACTAGTTTCCTCTCTGGTACTATAAATAACTATTTTTGCACGACCGGGAGTACAACGTTATTTTACTCCCTCTTTTGCGGGACTAAACCTACTCTTTTAATCCCGCATCTGTATCATGTTATCCACGATAGCTGTACACTTTTTTCTTGCCTTGGATGGCAATAAATTTAAAATTGTCTGTTTCTCAACAACCATGATGGGGTCATGGGGTAATGCTGCCATATAAAACAGTAAAATTGTACTGTTTTACATTTCGTAAGAAAAATACTGTGTATTTTGATGTTTTTTATGTGATGTAAGGTAACTAAATAAAAAATTAAGTATTTTTTATAGGATCTAAACTGTCTAGACTAGACAGTAATGGTCAAAATAGTAACGTTAACTATAGTTTCTATTTTTGACATGAAAAAACAGAAATATTTGGATTAAAACACTTAAAGATATAAAAGGCTGTGGTGGTGAAAGGTGGTTTATAAAACAAGGTGAATAAAATTCGTAGAATCTACGAGGTTATGAGGCGTTTTCTAAAGAACAAAAGAGTGTGCTAAATGTCATTTTGATAGAGGATCGCAGGAAAAATATATTATTCACACTGTTTCATTTGTTAATTAGTCTTTAGCAAGAAGCCGACTTGTAATTACATTGTATAATTTATACATATTATATTTTTAAATATTAATTAATGATTATAAAGACAGAAAAACAGGATTTAACTCATTATTTGTTTTATAAATATAAAATAAGTAGGTATTTCATCGAAAAAGTGTAAAAGTCGAAGTAAAAACATCGTTAATTGATTTAATAACTTACTTAAGGATGTACACTTACCTTTCCCTCATACAGAAGAAACACGTATTTGTAAGTATACGTAATGAGGTAGTTTCAAATTTTCCAAAATCGCCAAAACATTTCCTAATGAACACATTCTTGCATACAAATGTGTTTCATAAATAATAGATAACTGAAACTGTCCGTCAATATGTCTGTCCGTCCGTCTGTCACTCCGTCCGTTCTTCGATTCGTCTGTCCGTCCATCCGATCTTACGTTATTGTAAACGCGATAACTCAAGAACGAATTATACGATCGACTCAAGATTTTTTTACGAAAAATCGGGTTCTTTTTTAAAATAATCTCCCCAAAAACGAAGAAGTTTATAAAGGTTTATAAACCTTTAAAAAATCGAAGAAAGCCGATGAAAAGGTCAGTTTGCGTATTTTTTTTTCTTTTATTATAAGCATTAATTGGTTTGGTTTGGTATGGTTTAGTAGGATTTTTAAAAAAGACACGAAAAAGTTATAAGGGTACAACTTTCCAAGAAAATTGTAAGAAATTAAAGCCACGATACTACCATTTTCTGCCTCCAAGTAGGGTCACTCGATCGGTTGTACCTTTGTCTAGTTTGTCTACACCTGTAAATAGGAAAGTGTAAATTGATATTCAGAATTTCAAGTTAAATTTCAGAAAGTAAAAATTGTAATTCAGATTTGCAAGTTATATTTCAGAAAGTGTAAATTGTACTTCAGATTTTCAACTTATATTTCAGAAAGTGTAAATTGTAATTCAGATTTGCAATTTATATTACAGAAAGTATAAATTAAATTTCAGAAAGTGTAAATTATATTTCAGAAAGCGTAAGTTGAAATTCAGAAAGTGTAAATTATATTTCAAAAATTATAACTTTATATTATTATTACAGAGTAAATTGTATTTCAGAAAGTGTAAATTGTATTTACACTTAATCTGAATTACAATTTATACTTTCTGAAATTTATTTTAAAAATCTGAATAACAAATTACACTGCCTGAAATTAATATCACACTTTCTGATTTACAACTTGAAAAGGTGTAGTTGGTGGTTGGTTGATTTGGGGTTTCAGGCGAAAACTACCAGAAACCCAAACAGCTAACCACCAAAACACTAGACAAAGTAACAACTGATCTAGTGACCCTACCTCCACTCTGACAATTCGTTACGTAGTAAAAACGTTTTTGCCTATTTGGAACTCCAGGCAACATTTGTTATTATTTACAAGTTGTTACAGTAAAATATAACGTTGTTATGTTATGTTTTACTGTGACAACTTGTAATTAATAACAAATGTTGCCTGGAGTTCCAAATAGGCAAAAACGTTTTTACTACGTAACGAATTGTCAGGGCAAGATGTCTCATGTTCAAACCGGCCTCGTCCAGTAGTTTTTTTTTTTACATAATGTTTCATTTGAAGAGGTAATGAACGATATTTAATTAGGATTCATGCACAAATTACGACATTTTTTAGAGATTTTCAGAGCCCCTCAATGTAAAAGTATATTGTGCACGATCCTTTATTCAGTGTAAAAAAAAATGATAAAACAAAGAGAGAAAAATAATATAGAGAAGGGGAAAGGGTCAGAGAAAAAGAGATTTTGATAATACGGGCTTTGTTATTATTTGTTCAATTTTTTTAAAACGTTATTGTTGCTTTTTATTCTGCCAGTCTGGTTTTAATAATAATTTAAACATTTCTTCCTGCACTTGTCACGCGACGTTATTGTCGGAATCAAATAATAACTGTAATATGTCCAGTCGTGTTATTAATTTTTTTCACAAAACAAAATTATTATAAAATATATATAGGCTATATAAGATACTATTCATTTTCTACGTAACATCGGTTTATTTTTGCCTTTAATTTCTTCATTTATTCATGTTTCATTCTTGTTTAACCTCGTACTATTCTACTTAATAAAGCATCCCCTATGTCCAGGACTTGTGTGGGCTAGTAGTAGAGGGAACAACCGGCTTATACTGACTTTCGAACCAGTTGAATTCAATTATAATTATTAAAAAAATATATTATAATATATTTTTTAAACTATTTTGTCTACTTATTATATTTCCATGTCATTTTACTCTCTATGAATAACCCTAAATATATTATTATTATATAACCTAATTTGATTTTAAAATATATAACGTTCTTTAACTCGGATAGTGTGTCGATAACACAGGCACACAAAATAAAAAAAGTGGTCTGTACTTTAATAACCACATACGTACTTTTATGTATTTTTTTTCGCTGAATCCGACTCCGAGGTCAGAATTTTCGATCTTGCAGTATATTTTAATTAACAAAAATCGCAAGGTTCAGTTAACCAGCCTTAAAAAAAAAAAGGAAATCATTATGGTCTTCAATCCGGTGGTCGGTAATTCAGTTTCCTTTTCTTCAGTAATCGCGGCGGCTTCTTCCAAAAAACAAACGAATAATGGCCCATTGCAATCTCTTTATTAGAAGATCGGATTTCCAGGTTCCAGTACGCGCGATTCACTTGTTTTTTACACTCTTCGTAGACTAACTGTGAGAAAAAGTATATTAAAATTTAAAACATTCTGAAATACAGTGGGTTAGGCTAAATGTGACACCCAGGGTAATTGTGACATGTCCTGTTATAATTCTTCTAAACAAGTTTAAATCAAATCGAAATTTTACGCGAAATATTTAATACTGTCAAAAACCTAATGCTATTGAATATAAACTAGTTTAGAACAATTATAACAGGACATGTCACAATTACCCTGGGTGTCACATTTAGCCTAACCCACTGTACCTATTCAGTATGTGAGAGTATAACCATAGGGTGAGACAGAGCTCACATTAGTAGTAATAGAGCTAAAGACCCCAAATCTATGACAGTTTTCGTCTCGAAGATTTAAAATTTTCAGGAAACCAATGTTAAATTTTAAAACAACTCTTTTTTATATTCAGTTTTTTGTATACTATAAAATACCGAGCAATTAGTATTTTCATAATTTATCGTTTTTCGAACCATTCGAGGCCCCATTATGAACCCTGAGGCACATCACTTTTGTTTGATACGTTCAATTGTTTTTTTTTCTTGTATACCAGGATGTCGGTGAAACCGTTTGACGCAGGACAAAAGTCTCTCTGGTCATAATTATGCATTTTTATTTCTTTCGTTTGCGAATTTATAATTTGCTATAGCAAAAATTACATAGTTTATACCCACGAAATATTTTTAAGTAGTTAAGCTCTTATGTGACCTACAAATTGATCCCTTCTCCTAGCCCTTTAAATTTAATACGTTCCTCCGATTCTCTCCAATACGCTCTTGTTTAATATTCTCCTATAGTGGTACCTACTATTTGTCGCTATCGCTTGAAAAATCAGCATAAAAACGACAAAAGACGAGTGACGCACACACCAATTCTTTTTGCACAATATTTTCTAGATCCAAGTTGGAAAAAAAATGTAAACGTAATAACTAGAATAATTCCTTGCTGCTACCAAAGCCAAAACACCCTGTATAAAAATGTAATTTCATTAAGACACCCTGTATATAGATTAAATCTAATTAAAACGTTAACAGCATCAATTGGCATCGCATCATCTTCCTTCTCACTCAATTCTCATATATTTCTTCTGCTCTACAGACTGTCTTTTGTTATCTGCCAATATTTCATGGCCACCCCTGACAAATGGCCATTGTAACTTCGGACGATGTATTGAAAAGGGGAGACTGAGTGATCGTAGTACATTTTTGTTTTTTTTTACCAAAAAGTGGTTAGTTCGTTTGATTACGGATCTATGGAACTACGATGACTAACTGTAATGTGGGTTGCAGGTGAAACTGTAAACACATTTCAGGGTGGATGCGAGTTCTGTTGAGGACCGTGCTTCGGAGGGCACGTAAAGATGGCGGTCCCGTCAGTTAGGCCATAGCAGCGAAAAACGACGTTAAACAGTATAAAACACGACAACGCCTTTTTCATTTTAGCACATTTTTAGGCGACAAAAATTTAAAATTTTGTGAAAATATAATTCTTTTTTTCTTTAGCTAGGTTTAGTATTTAGTATTTATTTAGTATTTAGTATTTATTTATACTCGTTTAGGGACCTTTTTTAAGGTGACTATAATTCTATCCTGCAGAAATTGTATCTATTTTCTTTAATACATAGGCTTTTTTTTAACAACTCGGTCTCTTAGCGGGGCATTTGTGTTTTATTTGCAAAAAAGCGTCACGTGACCTTCATAACTTTTGATCAAATAAGCCAATTTAAATTAATTGTGTATATTGTTATTTAATATACGAAAACAAAAGATTCAAAATGGATATTTTTAGAAAAGGAGCTGTTTTTTTTTCAAAATTAAAAAAAATGTTTCTTAAAATTTTAATAATTACATTTTTAAAATTATTTGTTTTCGCATATAAAGTAAAATAATAAAATTTATTGAATTCGATTATTTAATAAAAAGTTATAAAGCATAAAAAAGCCCTTTTTTACGAATAAAACTCAAACGGATCGATACATTTTTTTATTTTTTTTCTAGTTATAAGATAAGTAAACCAAAATCAAGATTATCAAACTTAATCCTTCCAGACAGGCACTGTGCACATGTAAGCAGTATTTTCTAAGCTTATACTTTTTCCTATTGAACAAGTCTCCCCCATATAGTATATTTCCCATATGTTTGGGTACTTATAGTAATAATGTTTTGATATATTTAATCGGGATGGTCGATATGGGCCATAAACATGCTAAGAAATGTAAACATTCGATTGAGTTTGGGGCCGAATTTGGGGGCCACCAGAACCAAATTGGTTTATGTTTTGTAAGATAAATGAATTGCTGGAGTTACACTTTTCTCTTCGTTTATTAAAGTTTAATGAATTGGATTAACTACTTCTAAATAAATTGTGTTATGCAATAATATGTTAACCCCACACTGTAAAAGGTCTAAAACTGAATATTCAGTTACAAATGGATAGGAAATGTTTCGAAAACAGAAAATATACTTAGAAAGCTAAAATTTGGTACACATGCTTAACTCGGTTAACAGTAAAATTTTGTATAAAATTTACCCCGCCAACCCCCCACCCATAAACTTAAAAAAAAACATATTTTACCCACATGAGATAAATTAAAACTAAAATTAGGTTGCATACTCATTTAGTGAAAATAAAATTTTACAATAAATTTTACATCCCCCCTCGTCTCCCCATCACCCCCATAGGCCTATAAGGCTAAGTTTTTTCCCACTTAAAATACACGTACAAAGCTAAAATTTGATACACATGCTTAACTCGGTTGACAATACAATTTTATATATAATGTATCCCTAAAATTAAAAAGATCTCTTTTTTACCAACATGACATAATTTAAAACTAAAATTAGGTTACCTACATAATCATCCAGTGATAATAAAATTTATATTTTAATTAACATTATATTTTAATTAACAGTTCCTCCGCATCCCCCTTTTAGATTAAAATTTGTTAATTACTTCAATAAAGTTTCAACTTACTTTTTTGTAAGACAGGTTGTTTTCTGTGTCAGGGTAATAAATAGTTTATTACCTACAAGCAAAACTTTCCTGAAACTTTGATGAAAAAAACTTGTACCCGCAGTAATAACAATAATTTTAAGTTTGTATAAATTATCGGCAAAATGTATTCAGTTGTAAATTGCAGGAAAGATTATTTACGCCCCGACATCAGGCGACTAGATATTTTATTCCCAAAGAAAAATCACTGCAGGAAAATTGCATGTGCAAAAAGTTTAATTTCCACCAACAAAGTGGTTAAAGTTTAATAAGTAATGGGATGTATTGATATTCGACAAGGAGAAACTAAATATAAACTTAGCAGGTATACACTGCAGTGCACTAGCGCCCAACATAAAATACTACAACTTCTATTTGACTTTAAAATTTAAGAACTGCAAAGTTATGTTTATAGGTAGTATCTTAAAAGAAAAACTAGATTTTGGCATAAATCTTCAAGGGTAAATCTGTAAGCCACGATTTGAAGATGACATTGCGTTGTTAGAAAATGGTAAAAGTTTAGAAAAAGCGTCAAGTGAAACTGACAGCGTATTAAGGGACAATTAAAAATTAATAAGAAAAAGACAAAAGCTTTAATTTGCAGGATAGAAAATATAAAAGACAAAATGGTCATATAGAGTGACAAACGAGATCTCAACGGCCGCCATATTAAAAATTAAAGTTAACAACTGTGTACTATAGACATCTATTATTCGCTGCAATTCTATAGAATTGTATACATATGACTGGTACTCTGTATACTGGTACTCTGTATACTAATGACTGCCAGTCATTGACTGGTACTCTGTGCGTTAAAATTTTAGAAATAGATTAGCGATTGATCTGTTATTACCAAATGGAGTTACAAATAAATGGACCCTTTTTTCCGACGTTTAGCAACATTAAAAAAAAAATTCTTTGAAAATGTGCGCTTATGTAGATAATTTGTGACATCAAATGTCGGAACAAAGTTACCAACTAATAAATAACGAATTTTACCATATTTTTTTGCCTCCACTCCTTTTCTTGATAGAAAACGCCACATTAAGCCACTCTAGAAAGCGCTATAGCGCGCTAGTTAGAAGAATGTCTTTAAGGGTCAGAGAGCATACTTAAAAATATTTTGGAGAGCGAGCAGGCAAGCCTAGAATTAAATACTGCTCAAATGCTGCCTACTAAGCTGAAAGGTTCTATCTGTGTATGTTAAACCTAGTAGTATAGGTGGAATGAAAAGCAGCAACAAATCAGTATTGGCATTAATAACTTAAGTTTTTAATTATGGATAAAAAAAATAGTGCACTGGATGGTAGTGTATGAATTAGGCTTTTGAGCTCGGCAAACGTTATAAAAGTTTATGCCTGGATACAATAAAAATCCCACAATAAAACATTTCACCCTAACCGTGACTAAATCGCTCCATAATAACTATACTTATAGGTATAAATTTTCTGCCTTATCCTTGTGGTCAATAGAAAACTAAAAAAAGGACCAACGTACGTATTTACCAGTCATTACTAATCCCGCAAGGAAACGTCATCTGAATTTTTAACAGGACAAATACAAGGGATGCGAAAAAAGTTACCCTTACATAAAAAAGATCAAGCTAAAAAGATCTGGGCAGGATATCTACCAAAGACCTACTTTTATAGATGTCGAAACGTTAGGTATAGTCCATTTTTCCCTGCAAGATAAATGACGCCACGATTTAATTCAAAATAGCAGGAAATAATATTGCTTTCTAAGTAAATAGTATTCCAAAAGTCTTCTATTGCCTAAATATCCGTTATAATAATGGCAAATGAATAATTCTTAAAAAAATGTATTACTGCATGTAATTTTTCATTGAATATAAAGGCGCTTTTGATGAACTTAAAATTAAAACTCTTTCGAGCAACCAAGCTATTACGTTTGCAGTGATGTCATAAATATTGCGATTCGGCGCCTAGGAGTTATGATGGTAAAGAGAATGAGGATATTTATTTATTTAAACGATAGTTTACATTGTAAAATACAATATATAAATCCACTAATCCCCCAATCCGTCAAAATCTATAAGATATAACGATATTTATACATACATGTATAGATATAGTGAATCGTTTTTAGATTTCTTATACAATATAATATGTATTGTATATGGGAGGATTGGTGTAGTGGTCTACCACGTCTGTACATGACAAGTCTACTACAGCTAGCGTGAGTTCGATTCTTACTGGCGCCGATTTGCCTTTTTCAGTTAATTAATAATTGAAATTTGGCGAAGGCGTAAGTGAAGTGGACACCCCTATAAAAACTGGTTCGAAAGTCAGTATAAGCCGGTGGTTCCCTCTACTACTAGCCCACACAAGTCCTGGACTTAGGGGATGCTTAATTAAGTAGATTACGAGGTTAAAACAAACAAACTTAATATAAGTAGTCTTTAATATTAGGTCAATGGTGTCTATTCTACAAAGGTCAATATGTGATAGACTGCGGGACTAAAAAGTGATCTTAGACAAGAGATATTGATTGATCAGTTGCAATTAGAGATTAAATGGGATCAAATGGGTTTTTAGGGGTTAGGTTTAATTGATTTTTTTTATGTCTACCGGCTGATTCCGTTTAGGTATGTTGATCTTGTGGAGCTTAATGGAATTTTTGATCGAACTGATACTAATTTATTAAATTTTTGCCAACCTGGGATCTGAGACCTAGAATCAACAATTTAATTGTATCAATAATATTGAAAAACAAACGGTGAAGATATATAGAGGTCCAAAAATCACCCCCTCTTAACTTTTGATCGAGTTGAGATATCGACTTCAAATTAAGAACACTTAAATAAGACAACTGCAAACTATCTTTTTGGATATATTTAATAATTTCAGATTTTAAAATTTGAGCAGGGGCCACGGTGGGCATTTTTTTTAATGAATGGTCGTGTAATGTAACATTTTAAAGCTTATAAAATTCTCTATTCGACATATTTTTAAATTTTTTGAGACATCTAAACTTTTTTTTCCTGGGGAAGTAATAAGTTAGACTTAATTGAATTCTATTGGGATAATTTTGAATTTTAAGTGGCGCCCTTTATAACTATTTTTCTTTTAAATGTTTTTTTTTTTTAATTTGGATTTTTTTCTGACATGTTTTCTTCTGTTTTTGTCCCCTATAATTTTTTTGTTTTTACAGGGATTTTTATTTTAATTGGGTACAATTGTTTGTCATATTTATTTTTACCTAAAAAAAAGGACGTTGATCGCATTTTTCTTTTTTCCTATTTTTTAGAATTTTTTAATTTAGTATCTGGTTTTTGGGGTGGATTTTTTTAAATATTAATAAAAATGTTAAACTGTCAGTTTATCTTCGTCAAATTAAAAATATCAGGGCCTAGCTAGTAGTTATAGTCATTTATTATTA
>OY294053.1:27458187-27629139 GCA_958510825.1 Brachypterus glaber
TTTTATTATTATATTTAAACCAAACAAAAATTAATAAAAACAAAACTAAAAAAAACGTCAATTCGTCTATAAAGTTTTATAACACAGACAAAAAATGTCAATAAAGTTAAAATTTGACCATTATTCTTCTAAGTTGCCCATTTATCACAAAATTAAAAAAATCTAAAACCTGCACTCCTATTCAGACAGACATTCAGTTAATAAAAAATCATGTACCAATATAGCGCCATGACATCAAGAAACATAATGTTATTTAAAAGAGAGCATATCGATGGCTTAGTGCTAGATTGTCTCATATAGAAGAGCGGGTTTACATCATGAATACTTCCGGTGTACTAAACGCGGAATATTTAAATCCTACGATTTACTGTAAAAAAGTAAACTGAATATTCAGTTTACTACGATTTACTGTAAAAAGTAAACTGAATATTCAGTTACAAATGGATAGGAAATCGGAAGTTATTATCCTATACAATTGTACTTTAATTTTTCTTAAAAACATGCAACATTTCATGTCCGTCTTAAAATATTAAAGTACGTGACTTTAGAACTATAGTGTTTTTAACAAAATTAAAGTACATTTGTATAGGATCATAAAAAATGGACAGGAAGTTAGGATCCTATACAAATGTACTTTAATTTTTCTTAAAAAACATGCAACATTTCATGTCCGTCTTAAAATATTAAAGTACGTGACTTTAGAACTATAGTGTTTTTAACAAAATTAAAGTACATTTGTATAGGATCATAAAAAATGGACAGGAAGTTAGGATCCTATACAAATGTACTTTAATTTTTCTTAAAAAACATGCAACATTTCATGTCCATCTTTAAATATTAAAGTACGTGACTTTAGAACTATAGTGTTTTTAACAAAATTAAAGTACATTTTATAGGATCATAAAAATGGACAGGAAGTTAGGATCCTATACAAATGTACTTTAATTTTTCTTAAAAACATGTAACATTTCATGTCCGTCTTTAAATATTAAAGTACGTGACTTTAGAACTATAGTGTTTTTAACAAAATTAAAGTACATTTGTATAGGATCATAAAAAATGGACAGGAAGTTAGGATCCTATACAAATGTACTTTAATTTTTCTTAAAAAAATGCAACATTTCATGTCCGTCTTTAAATATTAAAGTACGTGACTTTAGAACTATAGTGTTTTTAACAAAATTAAAGTACATTTGTACAGGATCATAAAAAATGGACAGGAAGTCAGGATCCTATACAAATGTACTTTAATTTTTCTTAAAAACATGCAACATTTTATGTCCGTCTTTAAATATTAAAGTACGTGACTTTAGAACTGTAGTGTCTTTTAACAAAATTAAAGTACATTTGTATAGGATCATAAAAAATGGACAGGAAGTTAGGATCCTAGACAAATGTACTTTAATTTTTCTTAAAAACATGCCACATTTCATGTCCGTCTTTAAATATTAAAGTACGTGACTTTAGAACTATAGTGTTTTAACAAAATTAAAGTACATTTGTATAGGATCTTAAAAAATGGACAGGAAGTTAGGATCCTATACAAATGTACTTTAATTTTTCATAAAAACATGCAACATTTCATGTCCTTCTTTAAATATTAAAGTACGTGACTTTAGAACTATAGTGTTTTTAACAAAATTAAAGTACATTTGTATAGGATCATAAAAAATGGACAGGAAGTTATTATCCTATACAAATGTACTTTAATTTTTGTTAAAAAACACTATAGTTCTAAAGTCACGTACTTTAATATGCGTCTTTTTAACAAAAATTAAAGTACAATTGTATGGGATAATAACTTCCGATTTTCTATCCATTTAAATATAAATATTTGTAACTGAATATTTAGTTTACTTTTTACAATGAACTATTTTAAAAAATATACTTTGGTTTATATTTTTTATTTTTACTTTATTTTTGATTATTTTTGATTATTTTTGCCCTTACTCTATAAAACAATCCAAACTGTCCCATCTCCTGCGATTCTGTTTAATTTTTGCGGCTGGGTCCATTGATAAAACAAAAGAATGTCAAACAGTAGCAGCATCGCAAGAATTTATTCTTCGAAGTCAAGTTACCTTTGGTGCGTTCAATACCGGTGAAGAAACTAACCAAATAGTTATTTATGGTACTAGTGGGTATAGTAAGACATTGCCCATGAGAAAATTAACCTGCGAGGCGTCAGCCAAGCAGGTTAATTTTCGAGAGGGCAATATCGGTTTACCCATGAGTGCCATACAAGGTTTTATCCAATAAATAGCTTAGGAATTCATATTTTTATTAAAAATTTTAATGACATTTAATAATAATAATAATAATAATATTTATTGGTCTAGAAATTACATAATATAATTTTTTTTTTACAATAAATATGCTATTTTACACTAAATGCATAAACATTTGAACGTGTAAAAACAAAAATATATATACGTGATGTACATGTGCACATTTAAATAAAAATAAATTTAAAACTAAAATAAAAATAAATTTAAAACTAAAATATTTACATTTTTTTTATTATTTTTTTTTTTTTTTATTAATAATTATTTTTTTTTTTTGTTTATTTATTTTTTTTTATCAAAAAAGGAAAAAGAAGGTAAGGCGCATTTTTATCATTAAAATATGAACTAAATAAGAGAAACACTTCATCTAACACAACAATTAAAAATAAGTAATTAAATTACGTTTCACTAGATATTTTTCAGATCAATTTGGTCATTAACAAACTGTCTAGGTCTCTGCAGTATATAGTATTTACATAACCTTTTAAACAAATTTATATGTGACGCAGTTTTTATATTTTCCGGCAATAAATTGTACACTTTTGGACCTAGGTAAGTAGCACATCTCTGTCCTATTTATGGATTTTAGGTAAAGGTAAGTATTTATTTTGTCTGGTGTTTGTTAATTTAAATTGTTTTTTTTTTCAGAGTGCGTGTATACCAGAAGACTCAAGTAGTAGTGCTGCCTGCAGTCCAGTTTTCTGCCAAGTTGGAACAATTCTTCAGTAGGGTAAGTAAAGTTAACATTGTAAATAATTTTTAAAATTCTTTTTTGTGTGACCTCGAGATCGTCCAGTTGATTTTTATAGACCCCTCCCCAGCCTAGTATGCCATATCTTAGATGAGACTCAACAAGTGCATTGTAAACCATGTTTAGTTGAGGGATACTTAAAATTGGTTGTAGTATTTTAAAATATGGTATCAGGCTTCTAAATTTACAAGAAAATAATTTGACAAGTGACAGTTGAGTGGGTAAAATAAATAATTATCCATTTAATAAAGTAAAAGCCACGCGGGGGTTATTATTGAGTTTATCTATTTAAAATAAAGCTGGTAATTGTCTTATTATCTGTATGTATTGGATAAAGAATCAAACGCTTTGCTATTTTGTCTACACTGATAAAAAAGATAATTTATATTTATTTAGATATGGCCAATTAAATTATTTGGTTGTGAGTAATAAATTGTATTTGATTCAAATAAATATTTAGTTCATGTAAATAAATATTCTAATTTCAAAATTATTTAACAAAATAGTTATTTGACAGAAATAAAATTTATTTGTCAAAAACAAATAATTAAATTGGCCATATCCAACCAAATATTTTGTACACACAAATAAACTGTTTTATGAGTGTCGGTACTTTCAAATTAAAGATATTATATGGGAAAATATTAAAATTAGTAGATACACTTTAGTGTTATTATGATAGGAGGGCGTTACTAAAAATCCATATTTTAGCACGACAATAATTCTTGCTTTTACAGTTAAAGTTTAACTTTTTTGTATAAAACTGCAGTTTAAATATGATAATCTTGAATTAAAAAAAATAACCCACTGGAGTCCAGGATCTATAGATAAACTTTTCTTGCTTGGACGTCAGTTGACGAGAAAAACAACAAAAAATTTATATGTTTGTGTATAGAATATAGTTATGTTTTATAAAATAAACTACGCACATCCAATATTCGAATCAGTTTTGAAAATATTTACTGGGCGATTTTGAATTTACTATCTTGTTTGAAAAAAGAGAACATAGTTTCTACGAACTACTGAATATGGTCGTATAGCTCTGGCAGCTTCGACTAAAGAAGGCGAATAGAGAGAATGCTGATTTAAAAATCTAACGCTTACCACGATAGCACAAACATTCTAAGAATATTCTAAGAATATTCTTTCCTAAGAATATTCTTTCCTTTTTAGAATATTTTAAAAATATTGTGAAAACAAAGTATGCTATTGGTGTCGCCGATATCATTGAACGCACCAACTATATTCCTCGAAATCAAGATACATTGTCTATTGATTATTCGCAGATAGCGACGTCGAGGACCCATAATTTTGCGAGCCAGCGTTTTCGAAAACAAAGATATTCTTCTACTTCTAACTAATCTACTTGTATCGGATATTTAGATCTACATATGACCGTATACATATGGTTATTTATGTACCATGCAGGGCTATGGGTGCTTTTTTTCGTGTTGGTATGTTATACCTATTTTACTAATAACAGTGATTTACCTGCAGTTGCTTAGTAGTTTAGTTTTAGTTATTTTAGTTTAGTTTGGTTCCCTAGGGACTTTTTTTTGTGTTGTTTAGTAAAAGTTCAAGGTAATTTACTACACGAGGTGTATTTGTATAAATTATTTTAATTAAACAATCAATCAATTAAATTTTAAATCAATTTTAAATAAATTGGGTACATTTTAAAATAAAACTATTAAGTAACCAATGACGTTTCAACTTAATACTTACGAACAAAATCATAAAGTTATTTTAAAAAAAATCGCGTTTTTTAATGTTTGTTAAGTAAAATCATGCATAGAAACCATAACTTTAAGTTTAAGTTTGGTTTTGATTACTTAAACGGTATGGCCTCTACATTTCTGGCAGAACAGACATTACCTGCTAAAATTGACTTTTTGGTATTTGTGCCATATGATTGGACCCCTATCATTTTATTTCTCTTTTCATTAATATTTATTGTCGTAAAAAGTTTGTTGGTAAGAAATTATGATTATCCATATACTTTTTTTTTCTCACACTACCAATATACTTTTTTAACATTTTTCTGATGTTTAAGTTAACACTTGACATAAATAATATATTATTATACTTAAATATTTTTTATAGGAATTAACAGCTTGTCACCCAGTTAAAAATAATTAACATAATGATAAATTACGCAATAAATACTTCAATAGTCGTAAAGAAAACTATTCTTTTTGCTCTTTTTACATTGAGCATCTGTCCACTATAGGGTCACAGGTGCGCTTTTCTCTCTCCAAGTTCTGATGCAATTACTAAGTGTCATTTATGTATAAATATAGCCTATACCTATTAGTTAGCGCCAAATCGGAAGTAACGTAATGCCATACGATAGAAAGGTACAGTGAACGTAAATTTTAGTTTCTATTATACTTTTAGAAAACGGAAAAAATAAAAAATAAATGTTTTTTATCTATGTTTATCTGCAAAGACGTCGGTTTGTCTGGTTGTTTGTCCAGAAAATTTGTGACCACGATAACTCGAAAATGCTTTGAAATTAAGGTCATCAAGTCAATAAGTTTGTTACTCAAAGTTCAGACAGTGATCGATTTTGGTAATAAGGATAGCACTAGGGCGCCAAAGGGGAGAAACCTTGTGCTGCAAAAAAAGTTGTATATTTTTTTTGTCAATTTTTTTTTTCGTTTTTATTTTAGCAATAAAAATTTGTGAACAATCCCATATGCATGATCTGGAAAATGCATTAAGTCTTATAAGACTTCAGATTTGTACCTAAGTTCTCGGCTGGGGGTTGTTTTTAGAAAAATTAGTATTTGCCATTTTTCCACAATAAGGCATTAAGCTTAGGGCAACTCCTATTTTTTTGTTTTAAAGTTGTTTTACATTAGTTTAAAGGTCGATTCAGGCATAATTATCACTAACTACACTAATAAATTTAAGAAACATAACCTCAAATTCTATAATAAATTTTCCGTGGTATGCAACAATTAAGATAAAATATAAAATATAGCATAAAATAATGATAGAATCTTAAAATACACCATATAAAAAGAAATTCTGAAACACACAAATTTTAGTGCAAAATTTTATAAACAATCGTTATCCAAGTGGCGACACCTCTGTATTTTAAAAATTCGTACATATTCAGTGTTAAGGAAAAACACAGTAGTTACATAAGAAAATAAAAGGCACTTTTGTAGATAAGTTGGTTTTAAAGCACGATTTTTAGTCCCAACAACTGCAAATATAGTAATAATCTTCCTGCGCAATAGATATTGTTTTTTTTTACTTATTCAGTCGTATTTACACATGCTTATTATCTATTTGGCATTTACCTTATTGTTGCATACCACGGAATATTTAATATAAAATTTAAGGTTATGTTTCTTAATTATCTTAATTTTTTAATTTCTTAATTGAGTCTAGTGTAGTTAGTGATAATTATGCCTGAATCGACCTTAAGTAAGAAAAGTATTTTCAACAGATGACTCTTAATTTGAATTTTAAGGTTATATGTTGATAGTTACAGCTCAAGATTCAAATTAGTTATTAAACCATTATTAAAACCCTTATTTCATAAACAATTGAAATTAGCAGCAAAGGTATACCACTACAAAACTGGTCTTCAAATGACCTTGAAGGGGAAAAATAAGTGATCCCAATCAAACTGCGGTGAATCTGTTAGGTAAAATATTAACTGTCATGGTTTTTTTTTAACTTAAAAAGTTTTCGTTTCACTCCGCCCCTGCTTTTATTTCAGACTCGAAATGCCCAAGCGAAAATTTATTTAATCCATTTTATTTATAAATTAAACTTAATTCGATGGCATTCATTGTGCTTATCGTCACTCTACCATATGGGACCTCTATGTTGCTCTTATAAAGATAAACCTCGTATATTGAGAAAAGATAACATGATAATAAAATATATCATCGTGTTCCTTTCTCAAACTCGTATCACCAAAAAATTAATTTTTGGTCTTCTTCTCTAAAATTTGTGAATTTGTTAATTCTTCAATTTAAGTGTTTAGAGGTAATTTTGGCGGCTTTCCGGCACGTAGAATCTTTTGATAATTTTAATATAATTTTGTATGCTCAAAAAAAATTACATAAATTATATTATATATATTATATTTGGTTTTTCTGACAAGTGTTGCTGCCGCCATCTGTTGGCGTCTCTATGTACAAAAATTTGAAACTTTTTTTTCAGAAAAACATAGCTAACCACGAAAGCCAACTTGTGGCCAAATTTCAAATTTTAACTTAAAGTCCAAAAAAATTATTATGCTAGAATAATAAAACGTGGACTTTTTTATAGTGCTAAATTCTTTGGCATCTAGAGACAGAACTAAATGTCGGATCAAAGAAATATTTCAGATTTGTGATAAATTTTGATATACGATCGCAATAAAAAAATATCAAAAGAATCTAAGATCTGTTGTAGAAGAAACCTCCAAATTTGTAGGATCCCTTCGCGATTTCATAGTTAAAAGCAAAAGAAAATTTTATGGAATAAAATGAAACAAAAATTTAAATAGAAGATGATACAGAAGATGAAACAGACGATGAAAGAGAAGATAAAATAGAAGAATAAACAAAAGAAAATTCAATAGAAGATAAAACAGAAGTAGAGAGAAAAGAAAATGATCCGAATAAGATGAAACAGAAGAAGAAGCAGAAGAAGAAGCAGAAGTTGAAATAGACCCAAAGTCATTAAAAAATATTTTGATATTACTACTGAATCAAATTAAGCTTTTCACCATTCGCAAAACCCAGCAAACCAAATTAAAATCAGTACAAGCAAATTCAGGACTGATAACACAATATGGTCATTGGTGTTTACTTATTTTTTTAAATATACGGGGTTCTTTTAAATAAGACCTCTATGACGACAGGTTTTACCGATATTTTATTGTTTGTTAGGTTGGCAGAGCGATTTTATTGGAGTTAAATTATGGTAAGTGGATAAGTAGGGAAAATTGTGTTTTCGCAATTGAATTGGCGCTGTTGTTGTTTATGGGACAAATTTTAAAGGCGATTTCACGTTAGACTTTTTTTTTAATTTCATGAACCGTAAATTGTTTAAAAATAAACGAGAATTATTTATATATTTTGAAAAGAAACTTGACCTTTTGTGAAACACTGTTAAATGAACAGCTAGCTATTTAACTATGACAAAAACAACCTTCTGGGTCTATTATAGGCTAACAATATATACTTTTTCTACGACTGCTTTAGAATGTAAGCAAATACACACACTTTTCAAACACAGAATTAATCCATTCTAGCTCTAGATACGGTATGAATATTCCGTATCAAATGTTAGAATGAGCACATGTAGTGTCATCTCTTGTTTATTAAAGTAAACAAAACCGTAGCAGAATTAGCAAAAATATATATTTTACCATGAGATATTGAATAATTTACTGCAATTTAAAGTTTTCCGTTAAACTTACATAAAGTTCATCAGTTTTTCTTAATATTTGAACAGTTTTTATCAATTCAGTTCAAAAAATTAAAACTGCGCCATCTATTGTTAAATATTTAAAACTGATATCTGTCACAACAATCTTCAATTTTTGCATTATAATTTGTAAACATGTGGTAAAAAGTATGTAAAAATTAATTACAAGCAAACAGACAGATATAAGTTTTGCTCAAGACCTTTATTTCTTGGATGTCTAAATGGTATTTAAAAGGGGGAAAATTATTTTATCTTTGCAAAAGTGTTTCCACCACCTCGTTATCTTAAAGTGAATAACAATCAACTTGAAATGGTCCAGTGAGTAGGTACCAAAGATTAGGTATAAAATGTCGAGGAAGATTGTAACGGGTTTAAAAAAAAAATGTATCGTAATTCATTAAATGTTTTTTTTTTCAAGCAGATACAAGTTGTTAATTTTGTTCCAAAATATAAAACATGTCGGACTATTTTACTTTCCAACAAAACTGGAAGAGTTTTTCAAATGTTAATATATTTACAAAGTTTGAAACACATACTGTAGTTTGTTCCTACATTATGTAGGCTACTAGTAGTAGCCTACTACAGTAGTAGTACTACTAGTGCTGACAGGACAGTGAATATAAATATTCTATTCTATTCTAATATAATTTCAAAGGCGTTAGACCAACTAAGAAAAGAAGCAGCTTTCTTCTGGTATATCTAGAAGTCAACCGAAAGCAACAACGAGTATATTAGACACTGCTTACTGAATAAAGACTCACTGGAACCGAGCGGTGGTAGCTCAGTCAAAGACTCTGGTCTTGTAATCAAGTGGTCCGAGGTTCGATCCTTGGTCAGAGAACAATAAAAAAAATCAAATAAAAAGTCCATCGTAACCAGGTGCTTCGGAGGGTCCATAAAGCCGTCGGTCCCTGTGGGTTAGTAAGCATCGCTACAAACTACCTAAAACACGGTTAAAGATGCAACAGGCGCCGGAACTACCCACTTTGATGAGTCACCCGGCAATAAGGCCATACGTTAAATAAGTAAATAGATAACTGGAACCGAACGATATCATAAACAATTCCCTGAAACCATACCTGGACTTTCTTTTAAAAAAGAAACAGAGATGACATGAGTTCTTTTCGGATAACACAAAGGTCCCTAGGGGTCAGGTGTTAAGGGCTATGGACCCCGCAATGAATCTAAGTAAGTTTAAAAAAGTTATAACTGCTCAAAAAATAGATTGGAAATTAAAATTTGATGGACGTATATAGACTTTGGGTAGATAAAGCCTATTAAAAATCATCTTGTCATTTATTTGCTAAACTGTATTACAGTTTTAAAAAATTATTTTTCATAAACAGCTTTATCTGCTGTAAAATTCTTTTTGTCAAGTATAAACTGTTTTAACGTAAACACTACCTATCGACTGGACTTTCAAAGTGAAGAAAGTTATTTGCGAATCTGAGTGAAACTAGTAGCCAAGAAGGTGTGAGCCTTTAACGGCTCAGGTGTGGACGTGTTTGATGTTATAAAAGGCACCGCTTAAATGTTGCTTTTAGGTTTTGCCGGTCACTTTTTTTTTGGACTGACAAGTATGTTTTTTTTCGCCGGCCTTATTGTCTTCCTTAGAATTTCGCTGGTTTTGGATTTAACAGTTTAAGGATATTTATCTAAAAGCGAAAGTTGAATTAAAATTTGTAGCGATTTTATATAATAAAAACTGAAATTTAGGTAAATATGGTTAAGTAATACAAATAATTTTGAGCCCCAAACGGCTTGAAATACTTCAACGTGCAAAAGTTTAAATCGGAGAACCTCGTCTAATAATATTTATAGAAAAATTTGCCTAAAAGTCTAAAATTTTGTTATAATTGTAGGAAAGGTGCTGCTTAATTGTTGCTTTTGGACTTTTACATTATTTACATTTTACATTATTTCTAAGTTTATTTTTTTGTGGAATTTATTTCACTGTTTCAGATCTGTGTGGCAAACTTTGCATATAAGTATATATTCCATGTGACATACTGCAAATAATTTTAAGCCCTTACAATGAATGATATCTTAAGCTATAACATTTATTTAAATACTGTGCAAAAGTTTATATCGGACAAACATCATGTCTATTAAAAATAGATTTAACATGTACATAATATAAGAATATAAGGATTATACATAGTATATACAAGTATTAAGTAAAATTTTCCTAATGTAGGTACTACTTTTTTACAAATGTACAAAAAAAAATCATAAAGTACAGGCAACACTAGAACAATAAAAAGATATTACAACGTTTGGACTTTTGAAAGTTGATAATGAGATTCAAAATAAATTAAGTGGATAGTAATGTTCTTCACATACAAATTTTGGATATGATGATCCAAATATATGACTACAACTGTAAATCAATAAAAACAACCCCCCTAACATATATTTTAGTTTAAAAGGAAAACTACAAGCAACTAAAATAGAAAGAATGTCATAAAAATTTGACTTTCGTCACATAATAAAACATGCAGGACCAATAAATTATCTATAATGTGTTTCCTTTTATCTGTTTTAAATCGAATATAATAAATCCATATGACACACACCATAACTGAAAATCGCGAGGTTTTCACCGTTAAAAATTCGTGAATATTTGTATATTTACTGAATGGTTTGGTTCAGTAACAGGTCTTCAGCAATTTATGTATTTGGGGTCTTTCTACCTTCAATTTTTATTTTTTTTGCACTTTTTTTATACTATAGTATATAAAAAAGAAGATATCATTGTGAGATTTTGTATAAATGTTTATTTATATTTAAAAAATACATTTTTTTAAACTTTTAAAGTGCCATTTTTTGGCCATAAGATTTTTTGGAAAAAAAAACATCAAAAAACGGTGGTCGCCATGATTCCGGCCGGGTGGATCGACTGAAAAAAAAACATAATAATATTCAGTATTAAAATCGCTAAAGCCCAAACTAGAAGAAATATTTTTAGCCTAACAAGAACAAAATGGCGGACGTTTTTCAACATTTTTCAAAAATGTTAAAAAAAAGATTTTCATTTTTATTTTTTTTTTGCTAAAAAATGAGATTTTTTACGATTTTTTTGTAAAATTTCATTTATATCTGTCAAAATTAGTTTAAAAGTATTACTGACGTTGCATAATAAAATAAACCATTTTTCAAAATTTGTTTATATTTTTTAAAGAAATTTTAACGAAAATACCCATTTTTAATCCAACAAAATTTTCTCCGAAAAAATTAAAAAAAATGAGTGGACAAATAAAGAATTTTATAAGCTTTAAAATGATGTATTACATGATCCCCTTTTCCATTTAACCATTGTGCCCCCTAAACATATGAAATACATACCAAAAAATTATTTGTGTTATGTTATTTAGGTTTTCCAAATTTGATATCTTAAGCCGTTCAAAACTTAAAGGGGGACGTACATTTGACACGCTGTGTATACAAAATTGTTTAGTAGATATTTCTTAGTATATTCTTAAAAGACAAAAATATGTAGGTATTTTGTTTTTGTACCAAACTTCTGATTTTTATTGTCGTTCTAGTAAAATATAACGTGCTTTTATAACACGACATTTATCTGATAATAATAGTGGCAATATTTTTTAAGAAAAAAGTATCAAGCGTGTGACTATTTTCTGCATTTGTGATGGCCTACGAGGAAAGGGACCTCATGGTTAAACGTTAAAAATGAGATTGGTTTAACCCTTACCCTCCAGAATGTCACAATTGTGACTTTGCTTCCTTATTTTATCTTAATATTAATCCATAATACTTTTATAGACTTTCTATGTATGCAAACAAATATGCAAATTTAATGGAGATTTCTCCCGTTAGATTAGACAGGGACAAAAGTTCTACCCAAAAAGGATAGAATACATACATACACTCCCACTTACAGACATCGGGAGCAGGATTCTGCATTGAGGACAGGGAGGTACAGGAAAGCTTTTCGCTAGGAATGTACCCCACAGTCTTCCAAGCGGAGGTCTTCGCTATACGGCGGCAAGGTGTGAGGCAGTACGTTCAGGCAACGAGACAGATGTATACTTCTGCTCGGATAGCCAGGCAGCTTTAAAAGCTCTTAGCGCACCCGCAACAAGATCCGCTCTGGTGCAGGAGTGCGCTGGAGAACTGGATGAGCTAGCAAGAACAAAAAGAGTTCACCTTGTGTGGGTACCAGGTCACTGCGGTATTCCAGGCAACGAGAGGGCGGATGAACTCGCCAGACTGGGTGCCGGAAAGCCCTGCCTGGGACCTGAACCAATTCTCGGTATCACAAGGAAACAAGTGAAGACTGCCCTCAACGCTTGGGTGGAAAGTCAGCTTAAAGAACACTGGACCGAGCTTAGCGGTTGCAGGCAGGCAAAGGAATTCCTGACCAGGCCAAGCAAAGCTAGGTCGGTCAGTCTACTAGGAAGGGGCCGAGCAACCATAAGCCTCCTTACAGGGGTCCTTACGGGCCACTGTGGGCTTATGCGACACCTAAGCCTCATGCGGACGGTAAACGATCCGACCTGCCCTGGGTGTGGGATGGACGAGGAAACGCCCTACCACTTCATAGGGGAGTGTGAGGCTCTGGGCAGGCTCAGACAAGACGTCTTCGGAGTGGTAACACTAGCGAAGGAAGAGATGAGCCTCCTAGCCTGGTCAGATGTTATGAACTTCATCAGAAGGTCTGGCAGATTCAGGAAGAGGGAGGATAGGCAGCAGGTTGGGTAGGTAGTTTAGTTTAGTTTAGTTTATTTTTAAAGTCTTTCTCGGACCACCTGATAGGTGGTATTTTATACGATATTCGACTGACAATAATACAATTATTTAGAATAGATACTCTTAGGGCAGACAAAAAGGGCCATTGGGCCTACTTGTCAGGCGTCGGAGCCTACCCACCTTTTTCTACTACTACTACTACTACACTCCCACTTCCACCCAACCAAACAAATTCTGTATTTGTTCTTTGTTGAACAAATACAATATTTACTTGGCCGGGCGAAAAGTGTAACTATATTAAAGAAATTACTGGCGCCATCTAAATTTTAGTAGAATTATCTTATTCTACAGATTCACATTAGCTATGTTCGTTCGTGCCGCTCACTGCTACACTTTCCGGCCAACCAAATAAATACTGTATTTTTTGTATGAAAAACAAATACAGTATTTATTTGGTAGGCTGGAAAGTGTAGCACAAATGAGATAGAGATAGGGTAGAAGTCTTTTGTTTCATAATTCTAGTTGTAGAGAGCTCCATTCAGTATAATACAGCTCTCCTGAAACTCTAAGGAAACTAAAATTCGGGCAAAAACTAAAAAAAAAATCTTTTTTTATTCTTTTTTTGTACTATCCGGTATACAGAACGTAAATTTTTGTTTTATCCGAAATGTGAAAATACATTTTATATACCTATTCATTTTTTTTCAGTGTAAAAGAAGGGATCAAATGATAAGTCATATATTAAGACTGATGAGCTAGTAGTTAGTAGTAGCTTCACGTGGGGAGGTCAAGCCGGGCAATTGAATATTTGATCCTTTTTGCTTTACCCCGGCCATATTATATTTTTCTACGCTAACGAGGATTTTCGTTCATACCCCGGGACCTACAGTTTAACGAGAAATCCGAACCTCGATTATCGGCATGTTTAGGCTAAGTGACATGTGAGCTAGTAGTTCGTAGTAGTTTTAGGTGGAGAGGTCCAGCCTGACATTTGACTCTTTGGTCCTTTTGCCTTACCACGTTCATACTATATTTTTCTACGCTAACGAGGATTTTCGTTGTCATACGCCGGGACCTACAGTTTAACAAGGAATCCAAACCTTGATTGTCGTCATTTTCTGGCTAAGTGATCATCTTATTTGGTTGCCTTGACTGCGTTATTTGAAGATTTATATTCGCCGCGATATTTGATCCTTTCATTTCGCGGCTTTGACATTTGACTGGTTTGGAAAAAGTCGTGTAGATAGCACATGCCGACATAGTGGGGATCCGGTCAATTGTCATCGTGGGTTTTGGCAGACCGCTGCTGCAGCGGCGCTGAGTTTGCAGTATACACACTGTGTATAACATAGTTCTTATTAACTTACTTTTGACCAGTTGATCTGCTGGGAATCGAACTTACTTTCTTGCAAGCTTGTGATCTCTATTTAGACGCCTTACCCGGTCCTCACATGAGGACTTTTTACTTATTTAACATATCCTGGAGAGCAACCTGAGAGACGATTAGGCAGTCCTAGTGAAATGAAGAATTAGCTAAAAAAAGGGTGGGATGAAAAGCTACCTCAGTTTTGGGAATGATAACTTAATGATGATGACTTGATAGATGGAAAAAATTGTATTATTTATGTTCCTTTTTGAGCTGAACATCATTCCGTGTATTTCTTGCTCGTTAGACTGACAAGGGAGGTAAGTGGGCATGTAAGCCCCCCATTAGGGGTAAATTATAAATCACATTTTTACAATTGTAAGTCATTATGGCAGAGATGTCACCTGGTGACGCACGATTATATAGTAGTCGATGGAAATTTATTTAAATGGTATTATTCTTATTATTTTCTTATTGAAAATTGAGATTCTCAAAATGTTTATGTTTAGTATTTAGATATAAACCTAAACCTTAAATAAGATAGAAGATCCTTAAATATTTAATTAGTAATGAAACCAACACCTTTTATTTTACTATTTCAGCCGTTTCTTTAATCGTTGGTAAACCTTTTAGTTAATTAATCAACACAAATGCTGTTTACTTAAGAAAAAAAAATACCAGCGTTTAAAGAAATAGCTGAAATATTAAAATAATACACTGCCCAGTAAAAGAGCTTTCTCATTTAACACATCCGCGCGTAAAATGGATTTTTTATTATTATTTACTTTTAACAACCTTAAAAATATACCAATTTTTACAAAAACTACCCCCACCTCTTGGAGGGTGGAGTTAGAACTTTTTTTATTATCGGATTCTCTTTCAGCAACCTTAAAAAGTCCAATACACCAATTTTCACAAAAACTACCCCCCACCCCTCAGGGGGTGAAATTTAAAAAACGTTATTAAAAGATTTAGTTTTAGCGACCCCAAAAACCCTAATATATAAATTTTCAAGAAAACTACCCCCTGCCCCTGAGGGGGAAGGTAAGAATTTTTTTATAATCAGATTTACTTTCAGCAACCTTAAATATCCCTATATAGCAATTTTTAATTTTTTGTAATGTATTTTCCCCATTTGCCCCCTTGCCGCACCCCAATGTTCACCAAAAACAATCCCGAGCTAGAACTTTTGGTAACATACCCTACATGCCAAATTTCAAGTCACTAGCTTAAAGCTTTCTTAAGTTATCGTGTCCACAAGATCCCCGGATAGACCGATCGACCGACCGACCGACAATTTTTTTTTGCTTGTCGATTTATATCGACATAAAACGTCATAAAACGCAAAAATACGCAAAAAAAAAATTGAAAATTAATGCACGAATACAAGGCTTTCCGAAATTTTTATAATTTTATTAACTATTTTATTGTTAATATTATTGCCTTTATTATTGTTTGAGAACTTCTGTTCTGTCCCATAAATGATTACCAAACTAAACAAAATATTAACTATGTAGAGCAAAATATTCATTAATACTGGTATTGCATGATAACTGATGACAATTCGAAAAGACAATCATGCGACATATCCAATTCAAATAACTCCAACCACCTCCATACTCCACCCCCTCGCCTCCCAATCCATCCTTTGCTTTCTACCCCTTTTTGACATTTAATCAAATTTGAACGGAAATAAATTGAAATGGGGCAAAATGCATGCTAGGGTGAACTTTGTCATGTTTTTGGGTATTTCACCTAAAGCTGGTTTCTCATATTTTTTTAAATTTTACCAATGAGATTTTTTTTATCAAATTGTTGTTCACAATGAAATTGAACTATGCCATGTCCTGGTACGTCCTGCATAAGATAGGTTCATGATCCATAATATGGATATTATATGGTTCAGAGCATGTGGTTGTGCATAAAGCACTGGATAGGTAGGTTTGTAAGGGTACACTGTAAAAAGTGATAGTAAATTTAAAGCAGTTATCCTTGTGAGAAAATACTGAATTATACTATCTCATATAAGAAAACTTACAAAAAACTGTAATAATGCTTAATTTTTCATGTTATTTGTAAATTTTAAGTTAAACCACAGGTTAGGTTGTAATATCCCTTAAAAAATACAGGAAGTGTTTGTAACAATATTTTTTATATTGAGATTTGATTTGATTTGGTGATGTACTTTTGTGGATGAATCGGGATTAGGATTATCCACGTTTTTTTTTTTTTTTGAGTTTATGTTAAGAATAAATCTTACTTATTTGAAACGATTACAGAGACTCTCTTCCAGTCTCTAATACTTGTACCTGGTCAAAAATAACGAAAATTCAAGACCATTAATACTTTTTGACTTTTTGGGTCACTTATTGTCCAAAAGGTCATTTATGAAAAAGAATAAGACAGACATCTACAATGTAGATTCTACATATGGGTCATAGAACTGTCAACGTGTTAATTACTTCCTATTTTTTTTCTCAGTTTGAAAGATAAGATAGATTTTTTTAGGCGTTGTATTAAAAAAAAACCATTAACGAAATTAAAAAATATATATTTATCTGTTTATTCCTATTGAATACTAATTGATGTAATTTTTACCCCTATTAAAGGAACACCCTAGCAGAAATCAATTTAATTGATTTATAAAGAAAAAGGCATTTAATTACCAAAAAAATATAAGCGCGATTAGGAACTGCACTTATAAGTCATACAATGTCATCTTTAGTTTTTGTAAATGGTTCATCCTGGAAATAATACCATTGACTAGACCAAATAAAAAAAACTCCTATATAGAAGTTTTTTTTTAAACTACTCTTTATAGTTAAAGGGATATTTCAAGATTTCCTGTAATGTTGCTTTTTCCAACTAGATATTCTAATAGACCGTTTAACCGCAGTTTATTATATAAACCTTTGCTGAATACTTTTTTGCCGTCGCGAGGTATCACTATGGAATCCCGCCACTGTTATTACAACAAATCCCATGGTATTCCATGGTTAATGGGCGGCGTAAACACACTGTGTGAAACTAACAAGCTACCGACACTTCCTCTACTTTTTTATGTCGTGGTTCTCTTGTATACAGGATGTTGTGAAAATTAGGAGTATTTGAAGATGACCAGTCATCGGCGAATTTCCAGTGCTCGCATAGGCGCCGCGTCGATTCTATCGTTGACGCGAGGTTTTAAATATTTACATTTTTATTTTCTTCGAAAAACACCGATATATTTACATATTTATAGTTAATATGTATATTCAATCTTTTTGTGTTTAACAAATTAGTCGTCAAATGTTTCGATTTAGTGACCTTTGTGAAAATTTCCCTGATAATTCGGCAAAATTATTCCGTAAGCCTATGTTTCTGTGTTTATTTTCAACGTTGATGAGTCATAACTGAATTTATTCCGATTAATGAAGATGACTAATATTTTCATCGATACGTTTGGAAAGTATTGGGGGCGGCGGTGGTTCAGTCGTGAACACCTCGGTCTAGTAATCGAGAGGCCGGGGTTCAATCCTCGGATGCGGAACAACTTTTTCACAGTAATAAAAATACCGTCTTTTCCCCACCATGTTGGCTTGTGCTGCCGAAGATCTAAGCACACAGCACAGAAAAAGGTCTGCAGTGTATAATTCCTCACTAGCACTCGGACCTGTGATACTACCCGGGAGCAGCAAGGTAGATGTCAGGTCTGTTGGCCGAGCTCACTTTAGGGACTTTGAAGCAAGCAGGATATGTACTAAGGCTGCAAGCGAAAATGATCCTTAAGCAATTTGAAATTTAAGTGTAGGTTCTAGGTACAAATAGGTCCAAGGTACAAGAGTTTCCCCTACTCATAAAATAATAAATTAAGATAAAAAAAAATTATAATTTGACTTACCTATTTACGCAAAAAAAAAATCCAATCTTAATTAAAATGCATGTTTTTTTTTTGTTTTTATACTTTTTGAACTATTCGGTAGAAGAAAATGCATTATAATAAAATGTAATAAAATAAAATAAGATGAAAAATGAAAATAGTGGCAAAGTTTTGTACGTGTAAAGAGTGCATGTCGCTTTAACGAGCTGGGCTTGTAAGAAGAGAAGTCGCATATGATTCGGAATGTCGAGCGGTCGCAAATTGTAGTCCAGGAAGTGACAATCAATTTTTGCTTAAAATCGTAAACAAAATACATTCTTTAAACATAGTGCGGAACCGGAATTGACAACCTTTTTTGCATGTTCTTAAATTTAGTTCAGATTTAGTCGCAGGGATCCAATTATAATTTACAGGGGTCCATTTATTTTTAACATTTTATTACGTACTTTCAGCGGCTAAATTTAAATAGGTGAAGACTTTTTTTTTTGTTATGTATAATGTTCTTATGCGAGGCTGTGAATGTGTCCTTAAAATTATCAAATTTTTGACATAATAACCAACATAATATTATTATGTTGGCTATTCTATATAAAAAAATTAAAAAAAAAACGTTTACATACACATATGCGCGTAAATGCTTTCCAGTACTTACATACCTAGACACGGTGTATTTAAAAAAGCATCTTTAATTTTAAGGGTGATTCTACAACATAAAATATGACAAAAAGTTTATACAAACATGTATATGTTTATATGAACTTTTTGTCTGGTGCCTGTAGAACTTGTTCTAAGCAAAAAATCTGATTTTCCAACTAAACTAAAACTAAACTGTGTACTAAAAACAAAAATTTTTATTGAAACTAAACTAAATAATTAAAAAAAAATACATTTCCTTAGGTGAATGATATTTTTGAGTTTTATAGTTATGTTTAGCTACATTTAAGAGGGTTAGTAAAAAAATTTTGCATATTGGTCCTTCGAGCTAGATATAAATCATCGCCTTCTAGATTTAAAAATTTTATCATTGTTAAACTGTTTCAACATTTTATTTAAAATATCGCCTTGTAAATTCCAACAAATTATCCTTTTTGAAACAATTAATGAGGTTTTAATTTATAACTTTATTAATTACATATAAACAAAAACAAGTTCTTATTCATAGTCAAGTATTAAATTACTACCCGGGTAGGGTATACCCTAATAATTATGTAAAAAAAAAGAATAATTTCTAGTCACTGGCAAGTTCTCATTTTTTAGATATGACGTTTCGGACTTTACTAGGCGATAATGGGACGATTGGTGTAGTGAACTACCGCGTCGTACTTGACGAGTTTAGTACCCAAATAGCGTGAGTTCGATTCTCACCGGCGCCGATTTTCCTTTTTCAGTTAATTAATAATGGCGATTTCTCCCGTTAGATTAGACAGGGACAAAAGTTCTACCCAAAAAGGATAGAAGACATACATACACTCCCACTTAAACCCAACCAAACAAATTCTGTATTTGTTCTTTGTTGAACAAATACAATATTTACTTGGCCGGGCGAAAAGTGTAACTATATTATTTTTATTAACGAAATTACTGGCGCCATCTAAATTTTAGTAGAATTATCTTATTCTACAGATTCACATTAGCTATGTTCGTTTGTGCCGCTCAGTGCTACACTTTCCGGCCAACCAAATAAATACTGTATTTGTTGTATGAAAAACAAATACAGTATTTATTTGGTTGGCTGGAAAGTGTAGCACAAATGAGATAGAGATAGGGTAGACGTCTTTTGTTTAATAATTCTAGTTGTAGAGAGCTCCATTGAAATTTGGCGAAGGTGTAAGTGAAGCGGACACTCCCTATAAATTGGTTCGAAAGTCGGTGGTTCCGTCTACTACTAGCCCACACAAGTCCTGGACTTAGGGGATGCTTAATTAAGTAGAATAGTACGAGGTTAAACAAAAATGTATGTAATATGTAATAAATATGTAAAAAACGTACTGCAATAACGGCAGATTTAAATTGCATCTAATTTTTTCGAACTAAAAATCGCATATGATTGGGAATGTCGCAGATTGCCTGAGTGTGAGAGAGGAATAACATTTTAGAAATGTTCACCGCGGCTGCTGGACAGTGTCTGTAATTACGTTAAAATGAGAATTACATCCAACATATATTTTATTCCGTTCTCAATAGTTTTTTTTTATAAAGCAATAAACTTCTTAGAGTGATTCTATACTCGGCGCATTATCTATCTGAGTAACAAATTGGATCAAGGAAGCTATGATTAGTGGTTTAAAAATGACTTTTAGTAATATTTTTGTAGCCCATTGTGCTTTTGATAATTTTTAACATTTAGGTTAAATTGACTGTCATTTTACGTCTTACAAATAATAACAAAATCTGTTTAAAAAGTAAAACTTTGTTCAAAATTATAATAAAAGTAAGTTTTTATTCATAAAGTGCTATTATAAACTTAAATTTAACATTACCTGAATAAAATTACGGACCAGTATTATTTTAACCAAAAAATTCTCTGTTATAGTGTTTACTTCAAAAATTTATAGAGCACTGCATTATATTACTTCATTTAAACAAAATGTTTATAGATTGATGCTTTAGTTTTCTTTTTATGCACTTTTCTTTTTATTTCTTCTTGCTAAAGCAAATTATTTGGATTTTTTTATAAATGTCAAAATAATGTCTTGATTGACAATAAATTTTAAACAAGATGAAAACCTTACATAAGAAACTAAATATATTCTGCCAACCAAATACCAAGAAACAAATGACCATCAACTCAGATAGATAATGCGCGGAGTTTATATTGTAGGTCGTTTTTTTACTGCACTGACTACACTATCCTGCAGACTGCAGGCTGCAGTGTAGCTCCTACACTTGGGCGTGATTGGTTTGCAAGGAAATTTACTTTTAAGCGGTGTCTTACACTTTAAAATTGATACCCTGTCAGTCAAGATATTTAAATAATAAAAATTTAGCTATAAATAATTCTGAAGTCTGAATGTTGTGAGAATGAACCTTGTTTAAAAATAATCTATTTTTAAATAAAAAAGGGAACGTTCAAGTATTACATAACGCAAATTTTGATCATTTGAGCCAAGAAGTAAGAACAGTCTTTAAAAAGTGCCTTTGACATATGTGATACTCAATTTTTTAAAAGAAATAAGAACCACTTTGGAGTTTTTAGCACCCAAAGGTACCCGATCTAGGACCTGGTGATTAACAAATAGCTTAATTTAAATGTACTTTAAAACATATATAAAATACAGCTAGAAAAAAATAATGAAATAAAAATGGTCACCAGCTCTTTGACTATTAAGTTCTATCAACCAATCCACCCACTTTACAGAGAAAAAAAGTAAAAAAAACAAAAACATCATGGCTAAAAAACATCATTTTTTGCGCATATTGGTTTTAAAAACTTTTTTGTGGGCATCAAAATCAGGAAAATTTCTAAATTTTGATTAGGGGAATCAGGGAAAACTCAGGAATATTAATTTGCAAAACCTGTGGTCACCCTGAAAGAAAAGGAAAAGGAAAATTAATAAAAAAATATTATTTACGATAAATTAAACAAAACCAGATCACGTTAAAAACAAATTCCTTTTAAATAATATAGTGGGCTTGACTTTTTAAAAGTGTCATAAGCTGCCTTAGTAATTGGGATGATAGGATCTTGAACACGACTGGTATACAACCAGGGCGAAAATTAAATTATAAAAAACGCTTAATCTGGGTAAATCTCGCCTACATAAAATTACGTGATTTTAAAGTTAAAGATTTGACGATATTCTGGGAAAGTCAACTGCATATAAGTAATAATAGTCACACGAACGTACACACAAAAAACTCATGTTTGAACCGACAATACCATAGTTGATCCAACATATAATTTGATTTAACAATACCGTATGCTTGATTTATTTTATTTATTTAATTTAAGCATATAAATTATATTATAATCATTATTATGTTTAACTTAACTATACTGTGGTTGAATTAACCGTAGCATATACCTATTCCCAAGTAACACCCTTATATTTTACAGCTTAAATTGGCTGTACCTCGCATTTTAAACCAGCGGTTAATTTTATTTCGGTAATTTAATTTGCTGTATTTAGGATTTTTTATAAAGCCGTTCTTGACACTTTACATCCACTGTAATAGCTACAATCGACTTGGCGCAGCCAATAAATAGTACAAAATAAAACCACAGCTATTTTTGTTCTTTTTTATATACTTTAAAACAATCAAAAATAATAGAAATTTTATGCCTTTTAAAACCGCTTAATGCTAGCATTATTGCCTAGAATCGCTCACTCTTATTGTCAAAATGGTTATCCATCCGGCGGTAAATACCGGAACTAATTAATTACAGAAATCTGTAACTTAAAATAATATATTTCATACAGGAAGCTTGTCTTACTTATAGCCTATAAAGCCAGCTAATAGATGGCCGTGATGTAATAGCTTCGCCATTTTTTTGCTTTCCTTAGTAAAAAAAGCTGATAATCTAAAAAAAATCATAACTCTTTACTGTTAAAAACATAATGTCCTGTAAATAACATTTATTAAAAATTTTCGGATCGTGTATAAAGAAAGATAGATAAAAAAATAAAAAAAAAATATTAACATTAATTTATTTTAAATAATCTTTACTATTTTTGAGGCGCGTGAAATATAATAAGTTTTCATCATTACTTTTCACAATATTATCTTATTGACACTTAAATTATGTGTCAAAGAACTTGTAAAAGTCCATATTAAATTCCCTAAATTTGTAATAAAAAAACATTATATTCTTATCGTTTTATGTTGGCAACAAGAAAATACAGAATATAGCTGTTATCTATCTTTAACTTAAAGTTAACGTTTTGACTGACAATAACCTCCTCCTTTTTGGAAAGTCGGTTAAAAAGTCAGCTAAAATACAACTTGTCCAAAAAGAGTTAACTTAAAGCGTTGGCATTAAGACATGTCTTTTTTGAACACAAAAACCACAAGTCAAAAACATAAAAAATATCGCTTTGTCAAAGAATTTCTAAAAACTAAGAGTTGTCTTATAGAGAAGCGTGTTCTTACTTTTTACCGTATTTTGATTTTTTTTATGTGCCTATGTACTGTACGCCAATGAAGTAGTACGTTGACTCCTGAAATTGTTCGCATCTTGTTAAATTTAATAAGGTAAATTTTGAATTACAAATATCAAGAAGAAACCCACAAGGTGTTGACAAACTTGTATATGTGACGAGTAGATTGACACTTTTTCGTTTTCAATGGAATATTTTATAGCAATTTACATTTTTAACTGTTTTTTTTTACTTTCAAAGGACCGGTTGCAACCGTATGAGTAATAAGTCTTCTTACAAAGTAAAATACACTGTCCAGTAAAGGAGCTTTCCCATTTTAAACTTCCGCGCGTAAAATAAATTTTTATTATTAGATTTACTTTTAGCAACCTTAAAAATATATCAATTTTCACGAAAACTACCCCCCGCCCCTCAGGGGGTGAAATAAGAAAAAAAATATTATCAGATTCATATTCGTCAACCCCAAAAACCCATATTTACCAATTTTGACGAAAATATTGAAAATATTTAAAAATATTTACCCCCTCACCCCCTCGGGAGTGGAGTTAGAAAAATTTTATTATCAGATTCAATTTCAGCAACCTCAAAAACCCCTATATAGCAATTTTCAAATTTTTCTAAAAAAAATTATTTTTTCCCATTTGCCCCCCTTGCCGCATCCCAATGTTTACCAATCCCGAGCTAGAACTTTGAGTAACATACCTGTATACCAAATTTCAAGTCTCTAGCTTAAAGCGTTCTTAAGTTACCGTGCCCACAAGATTTCCCGGACAGACCGATCGACCGACAATTTTTTTTTGCTTGAAATTGATTTTTATTGACATAAAACGTCAAAATACGCAAAAAAAATTGAAAGTTATTGCAGGAATACAAGGCTTTCCGAAATTTTGAAAACTTTCAAAATGGGAAAGCAATTGAAAATGAACCGAAATTTTAAACCTTTTAACTGAATTTTTTGGGCTCCCCAGGTCATTTTTAGTAGAAATAGATAGTATTTTTTATGTTATCAATAAAAATATTATAAATTAGAACATAAAACTCACAGTGTGAGCTATGCTTTAAGTAAATTGAAAATTTGTTGTACACTTGTGCCATCTATCATCGGGATCTTACTTAAAATATAAACAAAAACCTGAGACAATCGGTTAAACCAATTTGGTTATGTTATATCTGAAGAGCAGTTCCAGCAAAAAATATATTCGTACTGCAATGAGAGACTGCAAAAAAAGGAACAGAGGAAAATCTCAAGTAAAGTGGCTGCAGAAAGTAAGACATTTGAAAGTTTAGCCATCTACAAGAGAAAGAAATGGACAAAAATAGCAAGGGAATATAATGAAAATAAATAATCTATGGATTCCAGTCTAGAGTATTCGATATGACCAGTGGCGCACGCAGAATTTTTCTTGGGGGGGTCTAAGAAAGGGACTTTTTCTTTAAGAAGACCCTTAGAGAAGTTTGATCACTCTCATATTTTCAGAATTTTCTACTTACATCCAAATGAAAATTTTAAGATAATAAAAAAATATAAGGTCGACCCTAGTGTTCTATAGACCTTACGCGCCTTCGCCATAATTGCAAATAACATTTATTTTTTATTCGATTGATTCTAAAAGCGACACTTTGTTCATGTTTTACGGGTGAAAAGTTGAACTTTTTTGGCCACTAACTAAAACTTGTTATTTTTAAGCTTTACCTTTACTGTAATATTTATAAAGAAATAAGACCTTTTGTTTTTTTAGCGATTTGATTGGGTAGCAATTTGTCATGGATAACTAAGTAAGTAATAAGACAGTAAAAAGAAATATTTTTTGCAATTTAAAATTAAGTATATTTTAATAATTTATTATAATTAGTAACAATCGAATAAAAAATATTATATATATTATAATACACGGGTAAAAAGTTAAATTTCGATTTCGTAAGTTTATTACCCTCGGGCCGGCCTCATCGGCCGGCCCTCAGCTTCTAAAAACCTACTCAATCGAAAAGTTTAACTTTTGCCCTTGTATTATAAATTACTATTTTTTTTTAAATAGATTTAAATTTTAAAAGAATATTTCTTGCTAAGATAAGGTAATTTTTTTAGGTAAATACATAATGCTTGATTCAATAATTATTTCTTTATTGGGTAGGTAACTTTTTAAAAGTAATTTGTGGAATAGTTCCCATGATAATTTAAAGAGGATTTATAATAAAATCGCAGGAATTTTAAAATAAATTCAGGGCTACCAATATCTAAAATAAATTCTTAATCAATTAGCTCGAAGATATAATAAATAAAATAATTATCAGCAACTTTGTGGTGCTGCTTTTCAAGTGTTTCCCAAATAAACAGCAATCTAGTAAGTGAACAAGGCCTCCTATAAAATACAAGCTGTAGTAATGTAGGTTCTAAGTTTATTAAATAAATTGAAAAATATCAATTTGATTATTTTTTCAGTGAATTTTTATGTCAAAAAGAACTTTTTGTTTGACCGTAATTTTTTTCAGTTAAATTTTTGTTAAAGACGAGGTTAACCTCCAAACCAAGGCCTAAATATCTAAAATTCGGAAAAGCAAGTTTGGGCACAAAAATAAGTATTTATAATATAGTTTTTTTACGTCAAAGGTATTTTAAACATTGTTTTCAAAACAATATTATAATAGTATATTCTAAAACTAGTATGGAATAGACAATATTCCGCGCGAGCGGAAAGTTTGTCATACGAGCCGGCAGGCGAGTATGACGGTCCGGCGAGCGCGGAATGACTATTCCATACGTGTTGTAGACTATACTTTTTCTTCGACTGCAAATATGAAACACTGTATGGCTTTAAACTGCGGACAATGTTAAAAACAATGTTTTTTGTGACTCGAAAATGGAAATGCAACAAAACACGTATTTTTAAATAAAGCAATTAATGTTATTTAATAATTTTATCAAATCAGTACTTAAAAAAGATTTTTATTTAATTTTAGCACATATTTACAAATTATAATGCAAAAATTAAAGGTTATGTCAGATTGTTGTGACAGATATCAGGTTTAAATATTTAACAATAGATGGAGCAGTTTTAATTTTTTGAACTAAATTGATAAAAAACTGGTCAAATATTAAGAAAAACTTTATGACTTTATGTAATTTTAACGCAAAACTTTAGAATGGATTAATGCCGTGTTTGAAAAGGGTGTGTATTTACTTAAATTCTAAAGCAGTCGTAGAAAAAATTATTTTGTCATAAAAATTTCGCGATATATTACTTGGTATAAAATCGCAAATTTTTCATTTCGTCACCGTTGGCGAAAGATCATATTAACCCATCAGGGATTACCGTCTAAATATTCATGCGCATTTACAGATTTTTGTAAGGAGTGTTTAAAAATGCATGTAGTTTCCAATTTATTTATTTATGACTTAGCATATGCAGAAATTATGGTTTTTATTTTCTATCGAGTAAACTGTTTACATTTTACTAATAATCTCGTCTAACAATCGAAAACTTTTTTTTATTTTTTTTTTTATTTTTTTTTAGTAAAAACAACTTAATTGGACTAATAACACAGGCACACAAAAAAGGTGTGATTCCCCAGACGAGACAATGCGTTTTTGGGGTTGCTAAATCCGAATCTGGGATTGGTTTGACTCTGGCAGGTCATATTTCGTTGCTAACCACAAAAAAGTGGTGAAATGTGTTTCAACTTTCATCTCATCGGAATACAAGGCGATATGCAATACTATAAAGTCGAAAGAATTTTCATTTAATCAAATTGTCATTTAGTAAATCCTCATTTCTTTAAATGTACTTTAAGACATATATAAAATACAGCCGGGAGAAAATAATTAAATAAAAATGGTCCAAGCTCTCCGACTATATAGGATAGTGCGCTAGTTTGATTCTGTAATTTGTACTCGTAGGCCTCGACTTATCGCCATGGTCTCTAGCTATCCACAGTCGGCGTTGGCAAAAGGATTCTTACGGACATTGTCAAGTGGTAAAGTCAATTAATGAATAATTACCTACCGTAGGTTTAAGCAATTAGTTACGTATCTGTGTAAGAAGCCATGGCGTGTTCGACGCATTCGCGCATTATCTTCTAGTGTCGCTCTTACGACCTTTGCGTAAATCCTACACAGAGAAAATATATTTTTTAAATGTACACATGAAAAGATCTGTGGGGGATAAATCCGGTAGCCGTGCTGGCAAAATGTAAAAATCTGACGGAGACAAATCTGATTACTTTGCTGGCCATTTCATACATTTACGCCCCCCCTTAGGACTCTTGCCTAAATCAGAAGATTTTTTTTTTGTTTACATGTAAGCCGAAAGAATCCAAGGTAGATCGAACAAAAAATCTAACAGAGAAAAATCTGGTCACTTTGCTAGCCATGTTCTGGATGGCTACTAGATGGCTCTTACGATCTTTGCCTAAATCTTACACAGAAAAACAAAACCTGTGGCGATAAATCTAGTATCCATGCCGGGTCATTTCCCTATACCGCCCCCCAAGACCCTTGCGTAAATGATACACTGCGAAAAGTATATTGTTGTATAACTTTGCTGTATCGAAAAAAATCTAATATAGACAAATCTGGTTACTTTCCTGGCCATATTCTATATTGATAAATAATTACCTACAGTATGTTTTAAAAATTAGTTATTTATCTGTGTAATGTAGGTATTATCTTCAGTTTTTCTCTTCAGACCTTTTCGTAAATTTTACACAGCAATAAATAATATCTTATACACATAAAAAAGTTATAGTAGATAAATCTGGTAGCCGTGCTGACAAAAATGTAAAAATCTATCGGAAACAAATATTGTCTTTTTGCGTATTTACGTATTAGGTTTCCAAGCCGTCCCTAATATATACCTTAAAACAAAACAAAAATCCAATGGGTAACTGCTATATGACGGGTTCAGAAGTGAACTGGATCAAGTCTTAACGGGCTTGATCCATTTCACTTTTGAAACTAAAAAAACAAAGTTTTCAGAAACCAAATGGAAACCGACAGACAACAAATCTATCAAAAAAAATGTTCCCTCTGTTGGTCATATTCTAGATTGAGATCAACTGCAGAATCGTTTAGCCTTAAAATTCATCGCTTAAAATTATTAAAATAAAAGAAATTAGGCATATTAAATACTTGGTCATATCACCTTTAGGTTAGGGACACTAGATATCCTAAGTATATGACGAGAAATATTTTCAAACTTCCAATTTACCGGATCGAACGCTTTATCAAGATCAATAAAACCCTTTTATTTTATTGTTCATGACAAGAAAAATAATGATATAGAATTATTTAAATTTTCAATAAAGTCCAGACGAAATCACAAAAAACTAGATTTAATGTTGCGTAAAATTTTCCTTCGAAGTTCCACATTTATCATGGCACACTTGACCAGAACAAATGATATGCGGATCCGCGTCTTTCGGTCTTTCGCTTGTCCCCTTTTCTTACTATGCTCTTCGTTACTTTAAAGTTGGAAACAAAATATTTATATAAATTTTCAAACACTAGATTTTTAAAAGAAAGGTTTTGGACTTTTTGATCGTTTAAAGAACCCTTCTTTTAAAAATCTAGCTTTTGAAAATATCTGGTTTTTTACTTTTTAGCTATACAAAACATGTAATTTTACATTACATTACATTACATTTTGTTTAACTTCGTACTATTCTACTTAATTAAGCATCCCCTAAATCCAGGACTTGTGTGGGCTAGTAGTAGAGGGAACCACCGGTTTTAATCGACTTTCAAACCAATTTATAGGGAGTGTCCGCTTCAGTTACGCCTTCGCCTAATTTCAATTATTAATTAACTAAAAAAGGCAAATCAGTGAGAATCGAAAACACGCTAGCTTGGCTAGTTGGCTTGTCATGTAGACGCGCTAGCCAACTATACCAAACCCACCCATAAAAGAAAAGTGAATAGAAAGGTTTTAAAAAATACATTTATTTCCTCATTTTTACAATATTTAGTAAACATCTTTTAATATAAAATTAACAGAAATGTAAAAAATAATGAATATTTTTTTTTTAATTTTTTTTTGCTGAAACAATATCTTTTAATCTTAAAATGTTGCTATTTTATTATAGCATCCCCTGAAAAGAGTATAGTATACCATAAAAACCAAAGCAATTACAACTTGACTTGTTTTCCACGTAGATATTATGGACACGGGCAAAATTAAAGTTAGTCAAGATTTTCTTTTTCTTTTTTTTCGTTTGTTTTCTAAAACAGTGACGCTTTTCACTTGTTAAGTCCGGCAATCTGGATATTTAGGATACACATAAATTTTCTGACAAACACATTCCAATGTCTCCAGGAAATATGGTTTGAGTTTTTCACAAGACAGCTACCATTTAACCCATTCACTGCGACCCAAAACGGACTTGAGCGACCCAGGTACCTTGTGGGTTTTTTAAGTATCACTATCTACATTGCAGATTCTGCAAGGACGCCTTGCTATCAGCCATGTTTGAGAGTTCACAGAAAAAAATCTCAACAAATGTTTTCTTTCTTCACAATTGGGGGCTGTCCATATATTACGTAACGCAATTTTTCGAAAAAATTGACCCCCCCCGTGTAACAAACTGTCACATTTACCAACACCTCCCCCCCCCCTGTGTAACGCGTAACAATATAAAAATTTGTATTGGTAAAAAATATTCATAATCAATATCACACAGGGAAAAAATACTAGGTACCTCTTTTTACACTGAGTGTCACATATAACACGTATATTGTTTATGACAGGTACACAAAATAGTACACACATTGGTGTTCTGTGAGTACACATTCCGGGCGAAAATGTGTCATCGCCGATGATTCATCGGCAAGATCACGCAAGAACAGGGCCGTAAGATTTTTTTTAATATCAATGTCAACAGTTTTTTTACTGATTACAATATTATTTAAATATGCATAGTTTCGTAAATTTTTGTGTGTAATAATAATAATAATAATAATAAAGAAAGCGTAATAAAATATAAAAATATGGGTATGATTTTACCTTTTAAATTAGGTGTGTCGCTACTAAATAAAAGCCAAACTATTATTATTAATATTATTATTATTCTTATTATGTCTACAATTATTCTTAAAAAAAATCGCTTTACTAATAATATTCATATCTACTTGTTGACAGATGCGGTAATTCCAAATACCATTCTGGTTTTGCAATATTAGCTCCCACTAAATTTTTCATTTGAGTCGTACAAGCATTTAAGGATATGTCCTGAATTTTTTTCCTCCTTTCAGAAATCTTAATCTTTCTGAATGTTTCATACAACTGAGCCTTAACCTGGATATACTCCATAACATCAGGAACCATATAAGTTTTTTGATATTCCGAAAGTGTATTGTACGTTTCTCTAATCGCTTCGGTTTCTTTTTGGATAGTGTCTTCTTTTTCTTCTAGGTTTTCCAGCATTTTTTTACCCTCAGTTATATTTTCAGTTACATCAGTCAAATCTTGAACAAGAGCTTGTAGCAGCTGTTTATGAGAACTTAGAATTAGGTTTGCAGCACCGTTCATTTTTTTAAGTTCTTTTATATGTTCCGTTTTTCTAGTGATATCGTCCGAGTAATTTTTGTTGTCAATTTTAAGCTGGTCATAATCAACTGCTTGTATACTTTCAAATAAAAGTTTTCTTTGCTCGTACTGAATCGTAAATTTAGCTAATTCGACTTTTTGGTAGTTTGACCTCAAAAGTAATTTCTGTATCATAAATTGTGCGCACTTGATCCATTCTTCTAAGAACCTGAGGAACTTTTCCGCTGGTATTCTTTGAGTAAGTGAATCGTAGCCTGCTAGAATTACGTCATTTTCAAATATTTTACCAGCCTCTTCGATATCACGACAATACAACTCGGCTTCTTCGATTTCAGCCTTTAGTTGATTTTTTATCTTCCAAGTACTATCGTCCATTTTTTGCATTTTAGTTTGGGTCTCTTCGATAACTTTTGTAAGCATGTCGAGTTTATGAGATACGTCAACTGTTCTTTCTCTAAATACTCTAGAATAAAAAATATACTCAAAATTATAAAATATATTACACAACATATAAAAAACTGTAAATTTGTTCTTGTGCGATTGTATAGATACAGATTTCGGCAAATTTTACACTGTACTACACCGTTTGAAGTCACCTCCCTTAGGTGTGTCGCTACTAAATAAAAGCCAAACTATTATTATTAATATGGAGTATATACTAATTTTCAAATTTGGGTGAAAAGTTGTTCTATTTTTCCTATTGGCCCCTTGACCTACACCAATGTTTACCAAAAATAATTCCGGCGAGAAAAATAGGCAAAAAAACATCGAAAAATTTGACAAGGCTTTTTGAGAATTTTCAAAATGGGAAAAAAAGTAAAAATTTAATGTAAGTACTTTTTGCACCCACTTGAATCTTTGGATACATTATTCCAAAAAAAAAAAAAAAGAAAAAAAAAAGTGCCCCGACATCGGACCGGAACGTAATAAATGCAATGTCGGGGCTGCCCCGACAGTGGTCCGCAAAGGATTAATACAAGTTTGATTCTTATTTCAAATATTAACGTTGGGTTTTAAATCAGTATGGATAATTGTTGGTTTGGATTAATACAAAAATACCTATTTTTGTTTGTAATTATCTTACTTAGAGGCCACTGAGGAATCTTCAGAATAAACACTTATCCTCTTCAATGCAAGTGCTAAGGAACCTTCCCCTGAGTTCCCTGATACTGAGATTGCAGACGCCATCAAAACCTTTTTCTGATTTAAAAACGGATTAGTGTTGCGTTCTTGCTCAGAATAATATGAAGAATTTGTGCCTGATGATGGAGCATCGGATGGAATGGACTCTGAACTTTTAGATTTATTGGTAACATTCGACTTTTTTCCTTTGTTTTGATTTTTGGTTAACCTTTCGTAGTTTTCTAAAGCCATAGGATCCACCTCGGTGAGAAATTGATAGAAACATTCGTTCTCGGTGGATAGCCATCGCAGTCTGTTTTCCTGGTTTTCCATGTAATCCAGTAATTGTTCGTCGCTCATATCATCCAGTTGGTAGTTCTCAAAAAAAGATGCTTCCTTGGGGACAGACAGGCTTTCGTCGTCTTCCAAAAATGCTGAATCCATATTTCTGATTTAAAAAAAAATCGTATAAAATCGTACAAAAAATGTACAAAAAAGTATACAAAAAATATACAAAAGAATATGTGACAAGATTAAACGTCTAACGTGACATATCGCGCCATCACTATATTAAATTAAGTCACGGATGTCATACATTAATTTGGATTTTTAAGTTAAATGATTTTTCATAATTATACGGTAAATGACATTTGAAGTCAATTTTGGGGGCATCTAACACTAACATCTCTACTCTAAATTTCTCTACTCCCCATCATCCTTACTCCATAACATCCCTAATCCACAACAACTCTACTCCGTAACATCTCTACTCCATAACATCTTTACTCCATAACAACTCTACTCCACACTATAGACACTCGATTAGCCAATTGTCTTAACTCAAAAGAATATTTGTCATGCTAAGTCACTGTCAAAAATTAATTCAGTTTATTAATTACTTACATATTAGTGCATGTTAAGAGTACGCGGTCATTGTTGCTTTTAGAATAATTCATTTATGATTGTTCTAGATTTACATTTAAAGATAAACGTTTTCTAGGAAAAAAATAAAATAATCTAGAAGAAGAAGATTCTTTGTTCTTTGAACTGCTCATTTATTATTAAGTGGCTAATAAAGTGCATATAGTGTGGAGTAGAGTTGTTACGGAGTAGAGATGTTATGGAGTAGAGATGTTACGGAGTAGAGTTGTTGTGGAGTAGGGATGTTATGAAGTAGGGATGTTAGGGAGTAGAGAAATTTAGAGTAGAGATGTTAGTCTGCCATTTTGGGTAGTAGATTTTGAATCTGAAATCAGATTTTTTGTCACGTCAGGATTTTTTTCAGGGCCGTAACCAGAAAAAAATCTAGGTGGACTCAGCCCCGGCACCCTCAAAAAAAAAAGCTTTGTCCCTGACGGTTTCAACCTAAACTTGGCGCCCCTACAGAGAAAAAATAGCGCCCCAAAAATTACCTTCAAGAAAAAAAGCTTTGTCCCTGACGGTTTCTACCAAACTTGGCGCCCCTGCAAAACATAATTAGCGCACAAAGATGGGTGGGTTAAAAAATACCAGGGGGGCTCGGCGAAAACGCCAGGGGGCTTAAACCAAGGCCAGGGGGGCTTAGCTCCTAGTTACGGCCCTGGTTTGCCCAAGCAACAAAGTAGGTAAAAAAGTGGTCAAAAAGTCTAATTATCAAATAATAATTAAACTTTTTGTCCTCTTTTTTACCTATTTTGTTGCTTGGCATTAACCAAGGGTTTTAAGTTAATTTATAAGAATCTTATATCTTATATCTGATATAAAAACAAAAGGCAAGAACGCATATGCTGGCAGAATATTGATATACAAACATTCTTGGGTGGTGTAAACCTAGAATCCAAAGTTTGGCACCAACGAAATAACATATTTTTTTCAGATGGAGGACAAATCGTAGGCGTAGCTACGCGTAGTTGTCCTTTTTTGTTTCGTTAGTTTCCAGGGTTGCTCCACCGACCTCTAACAGAAATAAAAAAATAAAAGAAAATCTAAAAATGTCTGGCCGTCTGTCCGTCCGATGTCACGATTTTTGTTAACACGATAACTCAAGAACGAGTTATCCGATCAACTCGAAATTTTCAGGAAAAATGTAGTTCTAAGGGGAAGATAAATATTGTTTTCAAAAGGAATCCAAAAACAAAAAAGTTAAGTTAAACTTTTAAAAAAATCGAAAAATGCTAAAGGAAAACTCCGATTTACAAAAACGGAAAATAATTACCCTAATTTCCCCCCTTACGTGCGACACTGGATATGTATTGTATTGTATTGGTAGTCCCTTAAAACATAGGAAACGACACAAAAAACATTTTTCTGTCATTGCATTTTTTGCAGTACCTGTACAAAAATTTCCCAGTGATAGACCCCTCGAATCCAGACCTGCAGCTCTATTCTTGACCATTCGCAAAAATAATTCGCATACGCTGTTGTTAAGGAAGCTAATATGTGATTGGTTGTACCTTAGCAACTGCTTATGCGTATTATTTTTGCGAATGGTCATGAATAGAGACCCTGGTAGTTCGGCCGTCGGCCTCAATTATTCGAAACGGCAGTGACGCCTCAAGACGAATTATCGCGACAGCGAACGTGTAAAGTTGGTTAGTTATTTTCTCGCGCCTCCGATCCTCCGATTGTCTTTCGATTGACAGCTTTTGAGAATAATGTTTTTCCAAAACAAGTAAATACTTTCGTCACACTGAAAAAAATCATTACTTATTTTACTCTCCACAACTTTCTTGGGCTAGAAGATGGTGTTGAGCTTGAAGACGGTTATTACGAAAAAAAAAACAGTTGTGACCGGTTGCAAGAAAAACCGTTTAACCGGTTATTCTTGGATTTTAACCGGTTTTCTGATGGAAAGTGGTAAATGGTCAAATCCGGGGGTAAAACCTTTTTCAGAGGTAGGTACAGGTAAACCACTTTAGAAAAAACCTTGTTTTCTATTGCGCGCGATTACCACCAATGAAATACTGCACACAGAAAAAGATTGTCTTAAATCAAGAATATGGTGATTATATAACTATATAACAAAGAGACTATTCTTCTTTTATGTATACCATATTCTTATCCTTTCATATTTGAAACATTGCTTTAAAGGAGAGTATATTCTCTTCGTTATATCCAAATCACGCAGTCTTGATTTAAGGCAACATTTTTCTGTGTGTGGAAGGAAACGTGGCATCAGGCGTACGCTTCTCGTTATTTCATTGGTGTCTATCGCGCATTCGAAAACAAGGTTTTCTCTAAAGTGATTTAGCTGTAATCAAAATTTCTGTCAGGGTACACCTTTTTTTTTCAGTTATCAAAGTTTTTTTTCAGGAGACCAATCAAGTAAACCAGTTTTTAACCGGTTATTGCTTTCGAGTCTTAATCGAAAACCGAACTGAGGTAATTTTCGCAACCGGTTAACTAAAAACCGGTTATTGGGTATGGTTTTCAACCCCTAGATGGAGAACTGCGGAGAAGGTTGAAGACAATGTTTCTTGTCACTGGACATTGTAAATGCAACAATAATAGGTTATTAAGCACCGAGTACGCGAAACTAGTTTTTAGTGCACTGAAATTTTTCACCTAAAAATAAAAAAAAATGCAAAAACTATCTTAAAATTAGTTTGTCAATTTGAGGTTATGTGTTTGACGATTACTAATTTTCTGACAGCAGCTGATTGTCACTTTCCAACCGTTGTCATTGGCAACAGGTGGAATATAGGCACTAACTACTAACTAGGTCGTAGAAAAGCATATTTTAAAATAAAGCAATATCATGGATCAACAATAGATGGGGAAGTTTTATTTTTTTGAGCTAAATTGATTAAAAACTGGTCAAATATTAAGAAAAACTAATAAACTGTATGTCAGTTTAACGCAAAACTTTAAATTGCATAAAATTATTCAATATTTCATAGTAAAATATATATATTTGCCAATTTTGCTAGTTTTCTTTACTTTTATAGACAAGAGATGACACCACATGTGCTTATTCTAACCGTATCTAGAACTAGAATGGATTCAATGTTCTAAATTCTAAATCAGTTGCAGAAAAAAAAACATTTTTTGCAGTGTGGTTACATTCTTGCGTTTCGATTGACAGCTTCGCGAATAATGTTACACCGAATCTCTTAAACACCTGACTTTCGCTACTGTGTTAAATTTTCCATGCGCTTCTTTTAACATTCAAAGAAGAGAATGCAATCTTACCGAGTTCTTACCGTAATTCTCTGCTTGAATTTTTTATGTCGTCTTTGTATTTGCTACTTTATTTTTCATTGAGAAACTATAGGTTTAAAGTTTTAATTTTGAAAACCGAGTGTCTTTGTCCAGAAAAGACAGGCAAGTAATTAAATGTATAAACAGTTAGAAATGAAGCATAATTAATATCGTATGTTATAAAATTTAAAAAAAATAGTCTAGTTTGTGACAATCACAAAATGAGATTTAAAATACAACTCAAAATTGAATGTTAACTTTGTGCAAGTTTATTTATTTTATTTTTAATTATTACTAAGTTGAAAACGGCTCAAAGAAGAACCGAAACGTCCAAATAAATAATAAAACAAATTTAAGTTGAATGAAATCCCGAAACCCAATAATAAACAACAATTCAAACGGGTAAAAAGTCCAATTCAACTTTAATTATATTTAGTATTATGAATAAACAATACAACATTACTGTCGAAAGAAAAAGGTATACCTTATAACTATTTTTCTACCCCAAATAGATATCTGAAAAAAAATTGATTTTTGTAGTTGTCCATTCTACCGATATGTGGCTCTGAAGAGTGGTAAAAAGCACGAAATCGATCAGTAACTTCGGTTGGACGACTGCGTTAATCAAACAAAGTACCACGCGATTAGTTAATTTGATGACTTAAAAAAGCTCCTCGCCTCTACAAACCCAACACGGAAAGAAATTATTGGGCTCTGCGCTATACATTATAAGATATTTGGTAACAGTGGCAAATTATAGTGATTTAAGCTATAGATTATAAGGGACAGAATAACTAATAATGTTAAAAATAAATTGGAAACGATTATATATATTACAGACACGATTATATTTATTACAGGCACTATTATAAATTTACAGAAGTTTTATTATATTATAAAAATTATTAGCACGGACAATAATTAAATCTATTTAAGCTATAAATGCCATACTATTTGTTATATTTTATTATTCACTAAACAATTAAAGTATTTCATATAAATTTTTACACTGACTGCCATAATTGTAAGAGAAAGCCTTGTATTTATATAATAAGCGATTATAATTTGCTTGGTATGTGTGTTATAGCGCTCCTAGCTATAATTTTTTTTTTCCGTGAACTACCCAACTTCGTATGGTATCCCTATTCCCTAAGAATATCAACTATCCTAACTGGACAGTAGATTTTCCCAACTCAAGCGTGATAGGGGGGGGGGGGGGTGGCGCCCCTCCCCTACCCCAAACCAACATTTCTCTCTCACAATGCATCTTCCTTCTGAGAAAAAATCCATCAAGTTATTTTTCTCTTATAAAAAATATTGACAAGTAATTTGATTTTAAAAACCATTATTTCTATGGAGTATTATAACGCATAAAATATGTAGGACAAGGCTCATTTTGCAAATGAAGTCCATAAAATACATAACCACAAAATTAAAAAACCAGAAGATTTATAATAATTGATTAAAAATGCAAATAAAAAATCCTTTGGAAATATTTTCTACCTACTGTTAGTGTTAATTAAAACTATACCTCAAAAATTTAAAAATTATAATTTTTCAGGCCTCAATAAATCACAACTCTAAACATTAGGTATTTGAGTGCGTTAAAAAGAAAATGGTCCATTTTGTCGTAACAAACTTGATTTTTGAATAAAAAATATATTTTGCAGAAAAACTGTTTAAATTCATGCGTTTAATTGCATGGTTTGTTTGTTTGTTTAACCTCGTACTATTCTACTTAATTAAGCATCCCCTAAGTCCAGGACTTGTGTGGGCTAGTAGTAGAGGGAACCACCGGCTTATACTGACTTTCGAACCAGTTTCTAGGGAGTGTCCCTTTCACTTATCGCCTTCGCCAAATTTCAATTATTAATTAACTGAAAAAGGCAAATCGGCGCCAGTGAGAATCGAACGCTAGTAGACTTGCTATACATACGCGCTAGCCACTACGCTATGCCTATGTTAAATATAAATATAAGAAAGTTCTACAGTGAAAGGAATTTTATCCAGATTCAACATTTTGCCTGCCTGGTTTTATTATATCACATTTGACGAAAAGCTATTTTAGTGTCTTGTCTGTACTTGTCTGCTTTCGCGAGAAAAAACGAGTTACGTACAAGCCACTTTACTTTGCAAACCTTATGAGGGCTTTTTCAAACTTCTATACTATTACTATTCTACTATTCTACTATACAAATATTGAAACGTTAACTTTAGTGACTTTTCCAAAATATATTACGTAAAATTGCATAAGAGATCGTATAAGGGCATATCCACAGTGTCGCATAAGAACGTAATACATAAGAATGCGATGCCGTGATTGGTTTGATTTGCCGCCATGTATCTTGTAAGCCAATCACGACATCGCATTCTTATATTTTATGTTATTATGCAAGCTTCTGGATATGCCTTAACTTAGTGCGTATTCACAGCTTCGCATAATAAGCATAATACATAAGAATGCGATTCCGTGATTGGCTTACAAGATACAGGACGGTACATTAAGAGAAATCCCGGTATCGCATTCTTATGTATTATGCGTATTATGCGTTGCTGTGGATATGCCCTTATTAAATTTAAACGCATTTGCATAAATTGAAATTTGATTCAATATACCTATTTAGTGAACAAGAATAGTATATTCTATAACTAGTATGGAATAGACAATATTCCGCCGGCAGGCGAGTATGACGGTCCCGCGAGTGCGAAATGATTATTCCATACGTGTTGTAGACTATACTTTTTTTTCGACTGCAAATATGAAACACTGTATGCCTTTAAACTGCGGACAAGGTTAAAAACAATGTTTTTTGTGACTCGACATTGTAAATGCAACAAAACACATATTTTTAAATAAAGCAATTAATGTTATTTAATAATTTTATCAAATCAGTACTTAAAAAAGATTTTTATTTAATTTTAGGACATATTTACAAATTATAATGCAAATTTGAAAGTTATGTCAGACTGTTGTGTATTGACCTATTTTTCACTACGTTGGTCTCTTTTCTTCGGGACGAACCAACTTTAAAACAATAGCCATCTAGTCTAGACTCTTAATGCCTTAATGACGACTCTAGTCGTAATTTTTGATATTTTTTTCAAATTTTTTTCTACCGACAGTCTTAAATGTCATCTACGGGTACCCGAAAAGGTAGTGGCACCCTGGGAGGGTACCCAACGGGGCACCATTCTTAACTTGTCACCGAGATGGATATTTGCTTGTGTTTTTTAATATGGCGTATCTGCCGCTATCGATATCTAGATCTAAACATAACTTTTTGGTTTTTGAGTGTAATTTTTATGATTTTCGGATAGATAGGTAGGTATAAGAAAAGGTAGTAAATAAATACCTATCACAAAAATCTTAAACACGGGTTATTAATTATTCATATAAGTATTATTTTAAATCATATTGGAAAGGGGGAGCCTTAAGTCATTTTTGTGGGGCCCATAGAAACGCTTGAATAGTATATTCTATAACTAGTATGGTCATTGAAATGTGAAATCTCAAATTCGAAAGCAGTTTTCTCTAAAACAGTTTATCTTACGATATTATAACAAGAGTACCATTTTATTGATACCTGAGTAATCATATTTTAAAAGTTTGGAGTCAAAAAGTGATAAGACATTCACGAACGCCCATGGTTAAAATAACTGCATGAAAATGACATAAGATAATAAGTCTTTTTAAGGTTAGATCATATTAAATACCTTGTTGATATAGCTGTGGGTTTCTACGTTACGTTTATAGGAACGTTTGCTAATATTTTCTAATGTAGAACCTTCAAATTATTGACGCTATTTCAAATACACCCAGGGCCGTAACCAGAAAAAAAATCTAGGGGGGCCCCCAGGGTGGCACCCTAGAAAAAAAGCTTTGTCCCTGACGGTTTCCATCAAAACTTGGCACTTGGCTTAGTCCCCCTTAGGCCCCCCTTAGTTACGGCCCCGAATACACCGTGTATAGTGACTAACTAGTATATTTTAACTGCGTATTGAAAACCTGCCACTTAATCATCGTAAATTTTTTTTGCGTGTGTGTAAAAGCTTAGGAATTAAATTAAGTTTATTGCCCAAGACCATTGAACATACATAATTTTCCCCATTAATTACCATACATTGAAATTATGTCCAATGGTAGGTTAGTAACTCAATGCACAATTTGATTGGTAAATGGTACACCAGAGGGTACCCGCCGGCGTACATCCGTCGGTGTTTCTTGAAAAGAACCACAAGAAAAAAAGTCCACTGATTCTCTGTACCATGAATAAAACTTAGGGTACAACCATTGCTTGTCTCAGGCCACTTATTTACCATTGCTTGGGTAAATCTACAGGTGCTTTTATCGAGCTAAAATTATTTATATGTTAATTAAAAGTACTAATTTAATACAATTTCGTAAACTCCGCGCAGAATCTATCTAATATGTACCGGTCAAAATTTGCAGTTTTTTGGTTTTTTTTCGGTTTTCTTACAAAAATAAAAAACAAAAAAAATATATATGTTAAAGCTTGAAGTTTCAAGCATTTATAACTGTCAACACTGTTAAAATAACTACTGTAGTTTTTTTTTATATATATTTTTAAACCCCTAGTACGGGGTGAAACCGATCACCTCTTTTATTTGACGTATATTTGATCCTAGCAACTTTGAGAGTGAAACCGATCATTTATCCTTGCTTTAAATAAAGAAAAAAAGTTAAAAAACTAGTAAAAAAACGTGTATTTGTTATCAAAAAGGTACATATTATCTTAAACTTATTTTTTAAATGGTTTGGGAGGGTGTGTAAGTAAAAGTACTTGGATGTCCTATAAACAAACTCACAAACAAAAAACTTTAATGACAAAGAAAGCTTTATTTAGACCAATTAGTTAGTGATCGATTTCACCCCACCATTTTCCCACTTTTTATAAAAATTTAAATAAAAAATTACACAATGTTGATAAAAAACTAAAAACTTTTTACTACTAGGGCCAGATAATAGTTAAACTCAAATTTACAACAAGTTCGCTCAGCTCTTTTCTGTGACTCTGCACAACCAAATTTTCCTCTAGAACAACCTACGTATTTCGACAGACAGAAAATAAACCTTCTTCGTGCTCGTAAAGACTGATATTTTCTGCAATAACTTGTCGACTTTCGCCGCGTGCTGACTGCTGTATACTACCAGTACTAAAAACATTAGCCAAAATATACGTGATGATTGGTTTCACCCCTGCTGATCGGTTTCACCCCGGTTGACGGTATTAATTAGTGTGGACCATATATTTTTTTATTATCTTAAAATTTTCATTTAGGTTTAACTAGAAAATTCAACAGTGAATGTGATAATAAAAAAAAATCTTACTAAATCCCCTGAGGGCGGAGGGTAGTTTTCGTGAAAATTGGTTTATTGCAGTTTCTGAAGGTGCTGAAAGTGAATCTAATAATAAAAAAATCTAACTCCACTCCCTAAGGGGGTTGTTTTTTTTTAATTGGTATATTAAGGGTTTTTAAGGTTTCTGAAAATGAATTTGATAATAAAAAATCCATTTCACGCGCTGAGGTAAAAATAGGAAAGCTTTTTTACTGGGCAGTGTATTTTATGTATTGTTACAGGTTATAAATGCCAAATTTAAGGTTTCTACTATAATAAGTATGAAGGTTAAATATCCATTGCAGGACAGACACTAACACTAACACGTATAAATAAAATTTGTAAACTTAATTTATTTTATTATATTTAGGTATATTTAAGAGGTAATAATAAAAACAAAAACCGGATTTACCTCAATATCTTTAGTAAAATCGTTAAGATACTGGAATCTTTTTCTATTAAAATCACAGTCAGTGTCTTACCGAGTCCCAATTATATTTTATGACTGAGCTCTAGCTATCTTACGGCTTCTGTTTGATTAGGTTTTTATAGTTTGAGATCAACGATAAGCAGTGAGTATCTTACAGGCAGGTTGGGTTGAAACTAGACTTTAAATTTGAATTTTTTTATTATTTTAAAGGAAAACATCATCAGACTAAAAATATCAGAATATGTAGAATTTTCTGTTCCCATTAACCCTTTGAGACCCAGTTTGACATATATGTCCCATTCTATTTTAAGTCACTGCATGCATGCATTCCCATTCTACGTTCTAAAATTATTTAAGGGTTTTTTTAGTTACTTGGAGCCCCCTAGATAAGTTTTGTAACTTATTTGGGGCTCTCCATGATTCTGTGTAAATATTCTAATAAATAAATAAAAATAATAGTTATTTATCCAATACATACAGATAATAAGACAATTACCAGCTTTATTTTAAATAGATAAACTCAATAATAACCCCCGCGTGGCTTTTACCTTATTGAGTGGATAATTATTTATTTTACCCACTCAACTGTCACTTGTCAAATTATTTTCTTGTAAATGTCATTAAAATTTTTAATAAAAATATGAATTCCTAAGCTATTTATTGGATAAAACCTTGTATGGCACTCATGGGTAAACCGATATTGCCCTCTCGAAAATTAACCTGCTTGGCTGACGCCTCGCAGGTTAATTTTCTCATGAGCAATATCTTACTTTACCCACTAGTACCATAAATAACTATTGTCGCCACCATTGGTATTTAATACTTTACTTGTGATATTAAATACTGCAATGTGTTTATTGTATACAAAATGTTGTCATACTAACATAGAGACCGTGCTGGTACATATGAATCCCCACGCAACATGTTGAGTTCTTGCAGTTTTTTGTGTATTTTGTGTAATCCGAATTAATATAATATATTATGCTTATCATTAAGGTCCACTTACACCAACGATGGTTTAACTTTAAGCTTGAATTGACCGTCGACCAATTAGAACGCATAATTTCTATCTGAAAATAAGTTTAGTCGAGATAATCTCAGTTAAACAGTTGGTGCAAGTGGCAAATGCAAGTTATTGAATTTTAAAAATGTTTAAAAGTTACATGCATAACTAATGTAAGCTAAACTTTCACGCTTTTATTTTTTCCAAACCATAAACAGTTGAACAAAAATGTAAAAAAAACATGACTCTAATCCATTACACCTACGATATGAAAAAACGTTAACAAAACACAATCGTTATCAGAACAATTTATCTAAAATGTATGTCAAACTGAAAATTACACGTGTATTATATATTTAACCAGTCGATCGTCTTTTATTTGTGCTTCTTCAAGCGCAAAAGTGAATAAATTTATTTTCGATAAATGTCGCCCGCATATATTTTTTATGTGTACTTATGACTAAAAGGGTCTCTTTTTTCGTTTTTTTTTTACCTAGGACACTTAATAAGTAATAATCAACACTGAAATAACCATATAATAGAGGAGTAGAAAAGGCTACAATGTGAAAAAAGAAGACAAAATTGGCGGAAGACTGTCATCTCTCTTCGTCTTTTCCGTTCCGCCCATATTTGTAGTGGTATTATACCACTTATTTTGAGGTTATATCTGTTGACAGTTGGAACACAAAATCTTTTTTTTTTGGTATGGTTTAGCTAAAGTCTGCATCCATGTTCAGATTTAGCGGCCCAAATTCTATAGGAAATAATATATCATACCCTTCTTGATTCCGAAATACTTATTTTGCGATACTTGGAAAATTTGGAACGAGAGCGCACTGAAATGGTCCAAACCAAAAAGTCGAAAATGATCAAAATTTGCGTTACGTAATACTTGAACGTTCCCAAACGCATATTTTCTGATTACTTGCTAGTAGTAACAAACCTGAACATTTAAGCGCCTCTAATATTAATTGCTTGTTAGATCACTGATCTTATTAAAAAAAAACTGTTATTCGCACTCTACCCACATCTTGTTTGGTATAGTCTGTTTCATCAAGCAAGATAGTAAATTAAAAATCGCACAGTGAATATTTTCAAAACAGATTCGAATATTGGATGTGCGAATATACTGAGTAGTTTATTGTATAAAACGTAACTATATTCACACACACAAACACATACTATTCAAACCTGTTGTAAAAATATTTACTGTGCGATTTTTAATTTACTATCTTGCTTGAAAAAACAGACCTTAGTACTTACCTATACAACTAAGGCCCTTCCTTCACATACGTACCTACGTATATTTTATTTTGTGTGTAATTTGTAAATATAAAAGGCCACTTAAGTTGTCAAAAAACTATTTAAATGTGTAAATCGACGATAATGGTTATGTTTTGGGCGATTATCCATTTGCTGAAAGGCGTCCAAACAATGGTTTTTTTGATATGGACTGTGAATTTGTTTTGGGACAATCTAATTCTAAATAATTGACTATTTCCGTTTGAATTTTTATTATCGCAGGAATTGTTTAATATTTAAATGTTATAACCAGGGCCGAATTTATTCAAGTTGCCCCCTAGGTAGTAGATAACATGCTGCCCCCTTTTGGACAGTTTGCACAAAAAAATAATAACTCCAAGGCTTGCCTATAAGCCCTACCCATGTTAAAAGATATTTTTTCTACGACTGCTTTAGAATGTAAGCAAATACACACACTTTTCAAACACAGAATGAATCCATTCTAGCTCTAGATACGGTATGGATATTCCGTATCAAGTGTTAGAATGAGCACATGTAGTGCCATCTCTTGTTTATAAAAGTAAAGAAAACTGTAGCAAAATTAGCAAATATATATATATATTAGTTTTTCTTAATATTTGACCAGTTTTTTATGAATTTAGTTCAAAAAATTAAAACTGCTTCATCTATTGTTAAATATTTAAACCTGATATCTGTCACAACAATCTGACATAACCTTCAATTTTTGCATTATAATTTATAAATATGGGCTAAAATTAAATAAAAATCTTTTTTAAGTACTGATTTGATAAAATTATTAAATAACATTAATTACTTTAATTAAAAATATGTGTTTTGTTGCATTTACAATGTCGAGTCACAAAAAACATTATTTTTAATCTTGGCACCCAAAGGAACCGGATCCGGAGTCTAGCAATTTGAAAATAGCTTAATTTGAATGTACTTTAAGGCATATATAAAATATAGCCGGGAGCAAATACCTAATGAAATAAAAATGGTCACCAACTCTCCGACTCTGGGGTTCATCTGACTACGACTATGACTATATTTACAACGTTATCCATTTCTCATGCAACATTGCAAAATTTTCGGTATTTATTTGGGTAATTATGTGTAATTGGATTTAATAAGTATTTATAACTACGGTAGTTGTTTATCGTGTAAACGAAGTCCATCTTTATAACCTCCTAGTAGGAGGCTACGTCAGAGGTTTTTTGATCAAAAATAAATTTCTTTAATGGACACTATTTAACGATACTGGGTGCAAGTTCTACCTGAATTTTTTGATAATAAAAATTGTTTCTTTATTTTATCTGCCTTTAAAATCTCCCTTTTTTTCGGATTCCTTTTCGTTTCGAATTCCGTAACAGGTGACAAATACAAGTCGAAATAATCTACCGACAATTTAAAACGACACCATCTAACTTTGTATCTTTTATGTATAAACTAGCCGTGAAGCTCTTTATTCACACGGGCATGTTGTTTTTTCGTTATAAGCAGTTGTAGGCAATAAGCAATTGAAGTTATGTTCTTTGCAATATTTATGTGCTGCCGCCTAGAATTATTATTGTGTCCCCCCAACATAACCTTCATTTTTCTTTGTATATCATTCATCTGTGCCACATTTTTTCTTAGCACGATAACTCAAGAACAGAATATCCAACTGATTTAAAAATGTAAGGAAATATTAACTTCTTTGAGAGGAAAGCAATACATTTTAAAAAACAAAAATCCTTAAAAAATAGAAAAGTTATAGGTCTTTTTCTTCTTCTTAATCCTTTTATTGGCCTTGGTCTTGAAAAAGCACCATATCGGCCAGTGGTCCAGTCGTTGTCTGGGGTGAGATTTTAAATTCTCGGTTTCTTTCTGTGGGAGGAGGGTAAATTAGGTGGGGATGAGGAGACGGGTTAAAGTTTAAAGCCCAATTCATCTAAGAAAAAAAGTTATAGGTGAAGAAGAAGTCCGATAAATTCCAAAATTTTTAAAAAATCTATTGTGTAAAAAGTTTGGTTATCTGAATCCAGAACTGTTATCACGTAATTTACAAAAAATAATTGTAAATAAAAAACAAACAGCACTTTTAAAATTAGTACCCCAAGAAGAACTATTCTTATACATTACAAAAATGTTGGCAAGACTTGCCATCAAATGTTGGCGAGCTTTGCCCGGCAATGTAATATTGCGGTAATAATTTTATTACGGACCTGCGGCAAAAAATTTGGACGAAAAGCATCCAAAGAACGCGCTTTGATAGCACTTCTAGAAACCAAATTCCAGTAGTTCCTATCAGAAGTATCAATCAATAGACCTGGAGACGGGTACAACTATTAAAAATATAGTTATCTACACGTCTGAGAACCAGAATTCATGGGCGTTTATCAAAAGAATATGTACCCCCGGAGTTATACAGGGTTATTTTTTTTTTAAATACAGGTACAGTGCTTTTAAACGGCTTAATATATCGCCTTAAAATTTGGGTCTGATATACTAAATAAGCTTATAAGATCTTTGTCCGTAATACGTATATTTTTATAACCGAAATTAAGACTAGGGGCGCAGGGGGGCAAAATTTTAAATGATGCAGGGGTCATGGATACATCATGTAAAAGGTAATTAAATTATCTAAGAACGATATATTTAAAATTTTGGGGTTGGGATATTTGAGTGTATGTTAGAAGTTATCTCCCCGCGTCCCCCTAGTCTTAATTTCAATTATAAAAATATACCCATTAGGAACGTTCAAGTATTACATAACGCAAAATGTACCAAAATTCATACCCCCTATTAGGAGGGGTAGCCAAAATATGAAATCTCTATAATCTATAATAACGCGAGAATCGGGGTATGAAGTGTATGAATTTTGGTACAATTTGCGTTACGTAATACCTGAACGTTTCCTTATAACCAAAATTATTGGTCAATATCTTACGCCGTTTAAACTTTACCATTTAAAAGAATAATCCTGTATACAATAGTAGGGTCCTATGTCAGATTCCTTATATTATATAAGATGTTGCAGCATGATCTAATTTAAATTTTCGAAATAAATAAAACTGTTTCCTCGGATTATGTATATATTCAATTTACTTAAGGTACCAAATCTTTATGTAACTGAATATTTAAAATTCTTACTTTAGTGCTCCATACCTACAAATGTACTATTGGATTTATCAATGAAAATAAAGTTTAGTGCCTTAAGACGGCAAACTATTAAAATATATAAAGAAATTGCACTGCTCTACTACAGAATTTTCACAATGAATGAGAAAATCCCTACCAAAATGTCATATAGCTGCTATTTCACGCTTTTTTGCGATCATCAGTGAGCATATATTGGTATGGTGGCTTTCGCACTGACTGTTTCTTATCAGATTACAGGTCTGCCAACATCTAATATGTAGTACTTTTGTGCAAACATTAGATGGCGCCACCAATTTGTACGCTCTCGATACAGTTATACTTATTTTTGATAGGTATTTAAAATTTTCAACAGTCAGTGCGAAAGCCACCATACTCACTGATGATCGCAAAAAAGCGTGAAATAGCAGATATATGACATTTTGGTAGGGATTTTCTCATTGATTGTGAAAATTCTGTAGTAGAGCATTGCAATTTCTTTATATATTGGATTTATCGATAGAAAACAATTAAAGCTTCTAAATCTTAACAGGATGTTGAAATTTTCACAAAAAGCAAGGCGAGATTCCCAATTTATATAAGTAGTTTATCTATAACTACCTTACTTTTTCTAGCACTATTCAATATTGCAATTGAAATTTTGAGCTAAAAACCCTGTTAGAAAAAACAGGTAGAGACCAGTAGGATCCAGTAGATTCCGATTCGTTTTCTACTGGTCTTTACTGGTCTCTACTTGTTTTTTTTTAACAGGAAAGTCTCACTTTTAACGAAAAAAAAAATCTTTCATCGAATACCAGAGAAAAATACTTTTTAGAATTACCTACTGTATTTTTTATAATCACCCATAAATTATAAACAAAGAGTGAGATCAGACTTAAATCTTGACAAAGTGGCATACATTAATTGTGTTATTCAATTGTCTTAAAACCTTTGATAAGTTATTAGTTCTTGTTTCATTTTCATTTTAGGTTTATCTATGTTTAGATATTGACATTTCTACTGGTCTTTCTAAGTATATTACATAGTGAATATACCACACTATAGTGTGGACGCTATAGCGTCCTAAGTGTAATATTATAAAAGTTACTTGTTTTGAGATTTTTTTTTAAGAATCTGCATTTAAATCTTACAGGTCAATATATCCTAAATATTCTAGTTCTATATTAATTCAATCTTAGGATAATCTGCATTTATCTTATACCTTCACAATATATCCTAAATCAAATCATTGCACTGGCGGACTGGCCTCACTGATAGAAAAATCTAAAAATAGTACAACCAAACGTTGTTGTAACAAGTTTGAGGTATATAATACCATTTATATATATATATATATATACAGAAGGGTCCAAAAGTCACCCCCCCCCTCTTAACTTTTGAACGAGTTTAGATATCGACTTCAAATTTAGAACTCTTAAATAAGACAACTTAAACTATCTTTAAGCATATATTTGATACTTTTAGCTCTTAAAATGTGGGCAGGGGGGCATGGGGCGACATTTTTTTTAATGGAAAGGTGGGTCGTGTGATACATCATTTTAAAGCTTATAAAATTCTCCATTTAACTGTATATTTTTTATTTATTTTTAAACATTTTTTTTTTGGGTTTAAAATAGGGTTGAAAATGGGTATTTTTGTCAAAATTTCTCTAAAAAATCTAAACAATTTTTTAAAAATGCCTAATTTCATAATGAAAAAAAGTAAATTGTACTTTTAAACTAATTTTAGTTGACATAAATAAAAATTAACAAAAAAAAAACTTAAAATTTTTTTTTTTAGCACAAAAAACTGAAAAATCAAAACTTTAAAAAACATGTTTAAAAATTTTAAAAATGTATGGTTATAAAGAGAATTTTAAAGGCTTTAAAATGATGTATCACACGACCCCCCTTCCCATTTAAAAAAATTTCCCCCCATGCCCCCCTGCTCACATTTTAAGAGATAAAAGTATCAAATATATGCTTAAAGATAGTATAAGTGGTCTTATTTAAGTGTTCTAAATTTGAAATCCATATCTCAACTCGTTCAAAAGTTGAGAGGGGGGGGGGTGACTTTTGGACCGCACTGTATAATACCATATTCTAAAACATTATAACGTTACATTAAATACACTATTAAAATTGTAGATTCATATTATTTAATAATACAACAACGTTATTAACAAAAATTGACAATTGTTGTTGTTATTCTAAAAAGAGATAGTTTCTTCCTAGGACAGATACTGTCGAATATAATTTTTAATTATTTAAATAATTTTTTCAGTGTAGCATTAATCTTTTGATTTTTGCCGCCTCGTTCATCCGCTGATACTTAGCGACATAATCGCTAATACCCTTTAAATTTGTTGCCGAGCAACTTTCAATTGTTTCACTTTAATCTGCTGATAGTCCTGCGAGAGAGAGAGCAGGATTGACTAATTAACCTGCTGCCGCGGTTTCCTGCGAGCTTAGACCGTTATGCATACCTTTATTTATTAGTGCTTTCCTGCTAATATAGGAGCTATTTATAAACAGTCATCGGCGAATTTCCAGTGCTCGCATAGGCGCATACATTTTTATTTTCTTCGAAAAACTCCGATATATTTACATATTTATAGTTAATATGTATATTCAATATTGTTGTGTGTAACAAATTAGTCGTCAAATGTTTCGATTTAGTGACCTTTATAAAAATTTCCCTCATAATTCGGCAAAATTATTCCGTAAGCCTATGTTTCTGTGTTTATTTTCAACGTTGATGAGTCATAACTGAATTTATTCCGATTAATGTTTATAAACAAGCTGCGAAGCTATGTAATGCTACGCATTCCGTTATATACTATTCACCCCCGATATCGCCTCTTATCGCCTCTCGAAGGGACGAAAACCGCCCCTGTGACTTGCCCCTCGCTTCGGCTGTTCTAGTTTATATTCGGAACTCAAGTTAAAATGTGAATCATAGACTTTAATCATATAAACAATTATTATTTAATGTTAAACTAAATGAAACGTTGCAAGCACCCTGTCAAAACATCGGCACTATTGTACACTAGAGCCATCTAGTTTGCAAATTTCAAACTAGGTGTTTTGTTTGATTTTAAATTCTGTATCTTTAAAACATTATATTCTAGCAAAAAACCGCATATAAAATTTTTTATAGGGCTTATAAAAAGAGCTTTTATTTAAAATATAATTTTTTGAAATCGGGTTATAAATATGTGAGATATGCTAAAAAAACCTTTTACTGCTTTAAACGTCAATATCTCGAAAACAATGCGTTTTAGGAAAACATTGTTTATAACATTTTTTGACCAATTTAAAATTATCTTTTATATAAGTGTTAAATTAACCAAATACAATAATAATTGCCTTAATTATAAACAAAAAACGCTTACCCCCAATCGTTTACCCCCAAAATCTAATCAGCTCTTCAGAATACGATAAGAAACAATATGCCAAAAAAACCGCAAGTCGATATCTCATGTAGAAATGGAGTTAGAGAGCTTACACCCAGACAGACGGACGCAAAAATTTTTTACATACGTGAAATTAGGCAAACTTACATACATAAATATCAAACTAGGGTGATATGAAAATATCAAACAAGTGTGATGTAAGGCGTTTTCTAAAGAACAAAAGAGTGTTCTAAATGTAATTTTCATAGGGGATCGTAGGAAAAAATTATAACTGAATATACCACCTTATACAACACTATATCTTGGGTTAGATTATCTTCGAACAAAACCCAACTTCAATATCACCTTACTTTGAATGGTAAAACCCTTAAATGAACAGTTCACTAAACCAATAAAAAATGAACTATATTTCCTGAATCATTTTTTATAGATTCCAAAAAACTAAATTATATTTAATTAATGATCTGGAATGATTATTTGTCTTAATTGACACATAAAAATTTATAGCATTTATTTTATTTACTTTTTTTTATTTTCAAAGTACCGGCGAAGTTTTAATTATAATATAAATTATATATTTTAAATAAATAAATTAAAACCTAATTTACCGGCACCATTTATTACCAAATTGACCAATAGTATTTGAGCAATACTGAGCAGCAATGCTAGCAAAGGAATATGTTTTTCTACATTGTTAAAAACGTTCTACTGTACAAGTAAATCAAAACCGTGATAACATTAATATGTTTTAAGCCTCCAGTTACGAGACACGGTTTTCTTTAATAAGCGTCACATAAATTTAAAGTTCCTCACGATTTCTCGATCCCATCCGAGAACTCAATGTGAGCGTTACATATTTTGAGACACTTTTTCGTAATGGTTTTTTCGTAACGGTTTCAACACTTTTGCTCAGAAATAATAATAATACAAATTTCAGTCAAATCTGACCGAAACTACTTCCCAATAAGACCATGGTGCTCGAGATTTTCAAGTGCTGTAGCGGCTAAACTATTGATTTTTGGAAGTTATGCCCTTGGACATTTATTGAACAGAATATAGGGAACTATATCCAAATTCAGTCAAATCTGACTAAAACTAAATTTCCATAAGAAGAAAGTGAGATCCTTTCGGACAATATAGTCTGGTTAATAGTAATTGAACTTTTTTTTGTGCCTACGCCGATTTAATTTATTTATATTTATAAAAATAATTATAATTTAATTTACTCTTTCCTTAATAATAACTTTTATGCTGGCCATTTATTACTTCTATGGAAACCATTAAATTTATTAATTTGAACTATTTGTTTATACCTGCATATTTTTTTATTGAGTAATTTAGCAATTTACAGGAAGGTAAGTATAATGTCGTTTAATAATTAGCGAACGGTGTCTTAATCAGTATTAATAAGGGTATTTTTTAATCAAATTAACCTTAATAATAGTTATAAGTACACGGTAAAAATAAACTACATTAGATTACATAGTCCGTAAATGGTAATATGTTGCCATAGACCAAAATGGTAAAAATTACATAGTCCATAATGGTAATATTTTGCATAGACCGGAACGCTTAAAATTACATAGTGCAGAATGGTTTGGACTTTTTTTAAATAGAGACTTAAAATTTGAAAAAAAATATTTACTACTTAGAAAATGTTTGTTCCAAATTACAAGTCTCTGTGTCAAAGCTTTTTTGAAATATCGTAGCGTAAAGTTCATTTGGTTAAATAAACCAAACGATTTGCACCCTTAATAGGAGTATAAACTGCTTACATCTTTCTTCAAAGATCTATTGGTTGATAAAGATCGTAATTTATAATGAATGTAAACTTTAGGCCACAAATAAAGCATTTAAATATCGTACATAAATAATATTTACCTTTTTTTTACACTTTTAACACTTTAACCTAGCAGCATGCGTCGCTATCTCTCTAACAATAACAATATTGAACGGTCCGTCTTATGATGCGACGCCTTCTTGGTTATTGTCCAAAGCGCACGCGCGTCTTAAAATAACATAGCCCGACATTGTAAAATCATGTAAAAATATGTAAATCAATGTAAATATATATTTTTACATTATTTTACATTCTTTTACATTCTTTTACATTCTTTTACATTCTTTTACATTCTTTTACATTCTTTTACATTCTTTTACATTCTTTTACATTCCTTTACATTCTTTTACAATCTTTTACATTCTTTTACATTATTTTACATTCTTTTACATAAATTCATGAATTATGCATAGTCCAGAATAGTAAATTTACTATTCCGTACTATGTAAATTCATGTATTTTTACATTATTTTACATGCAGTTTTTACAGTGTATAGAGACCAGCACTGCTGGTCCAGCAGGTCAATTTATTCAGTGTACATGAAATGCATTTCCTCAGTATTTTATTCGTCGTCCAGTCCAGTAACACCGGTGAACTTCCTTGGAGGATCGCTATTCAGCATTTTTATTTTCTTTCAAAGTGAACATAAAAAGATTAGGTTATCTGTTCATATTTGTTACAATGAAATTTAACAATCAACAAAACTTTATTATTTTTTCAAAGTTTAACTTTATTTTAAGCAGTAAAATCCATAAGGAAATTGTCATGGCAACCGATGCGCAAATGTTTGTGTTCATTTCCCGTTCTGTCTCCTCTTGCTAATTTAAGACCAATATATGCAGTAAGTCCAAAACATCTCCTGCCAAATGGAAATCCTAGGTACTGGACGAGATTCTAGGTTAACCGAAATTATCTTAATCCAAAAATGCTTCCCAAGGAAGCTGGAGCTCTTTGAAAATGGAGTTACGTCAATTTTTTTTTTAATATCTCAAAAAATTGTACAAAACATTAATAACTGCTGGAGTCAAGTCACCTACAAATTTCTGATTTTGTTAGTTTTTCAAAGACTTCTTGATGTACCTAATTTAGTATTCAAACGAGATTGTATGCAAGAAACACAAACGGATTAATTAAGGTTTTAAAATCTGATTTAAATATGTCAAAAATTTAAAGATAGAAAAATTATAATTCAAAATGCCAAGTTTGAAATTTTTTATAACGGCTTTTTTTGAGATAATGGAACAAAAAATTGAAGAAAAGGCGCCATCTTCAAAGAGTTCTAGCTTCTTTGAGAAGTATTTTTGGATTAAGGTAATTTAGGTAAAATAACGTCTGGTATCTGAGGTCTCAGTTTAGCAGCAAAGTTTTTAGACACCCGGTTTAGGAGAAACATAGTCCTAGGTTAAAAATAATTTTAAATGTTTTTATAATAAACTGACCATGCTTTTTAACTGTGCAATCCTACGATCAATAATTATAATTATTTTAATAAACGCCAAAATAAAAGTTTTTGCCCCCATAGTTCCACTTCAGTTTAAAGCGAATTTGATGTAACGCAAATTAAAATGATTTTCTTAAATCGGATGATGGGCTCAAAAGTTATAAGTTTTACATTCAAACGGACGAACGGATAAAAAGACCGATTTTTTTTAATATCCATTCTTTAAAAATAGAGGAGTGAAAATTCCTGTTTTAAGCATTACTTAAACACTTCTTATTTATATCAGTTGTAATATTTCTCACCCGTAGTAAGCTCTTGTAAGCTTCCGTAATACATTCCCAATGAATTTATTTGTTGAGAAGAAATGTCAATTTTGCAGCAATGAAAAAGTAGAGATCTAAATGTGCAATCAAACTTTTCTGGCTAAAAAAATAAAAATATTGTTTTGTAATATTAAAATTAATTCCAAATAATTCTACATCTTTGCTAATCATGGATTTGTGTTTGCTTATATTTCACAGACGATACATTTTTAGTTTAATAATAATATTTCCTATTTTTTTCTTTGTAAAAAGTTTAAGTCCATCAAATTATTCGGAAATAATCGACATCATATCCGCGACATAATAATGTCCGCGACATAATATCCGAAAATATATCTACCGACATAATAAATATTACACAGACTATAATCCGTGGCTAAACATCTCCTGCCTCGTTATTTCTAGTGAAGTATGTCCGGCAAGACATCCATGGATACAGGGAAGGATTCCAGGTTAGGGAGGGCTCCAAATAACTAAACCTTTTCTTAAATTATGGTCCAAGCAGGAGAAATATAATAGTATATGTTTATCTTATTGTGGTTTCCTAATTTCGGATAGGGGTGTATCTAAGATAGTATCTACAAAGGTAAACAGAAACCTACTTTTATTTAAAGCCAAAAGTCAAACTAAATCCATCCTGTAATATTGTAACGGTAGAGCACAAATCGTTTAAATGGACATCAGTCCAATACGTAAGCAACATAAATTTAGGTCTTCAATACCAACCCAAAAAAAAAATTCCCTAATAATATTATATTTGGATTTTATCACAGTGCAACAAAGAATGTGCATTATATGCAAAATTATTAAAGAATACATAAAACAGCTTATTAAACACAAAAAACAAGTACAAAATCTTCACACACACAACGGGGTATTTATTATCAATGACTGTCAAATTAAGGAGTAGGTTATAAGTTTCCTAGGAAACTTTAAACCTACTGTACACATAGCTATTTAAAAATTTTAAAAAAAATAGCTTTTTACTTAAAAAAGACAAATATTTTACCTTCTTGTAATTTAAAATATAATCTAAAATGTTATTTTTACCTAAAATATGCATAATTTTATTTTAAAACAATAGTAATTATACTTTTATCTCTTTCTGTAGAACTTCTCTCTTTATCTAATCTAAAAGTCCATTGCAAATAGTAAAATTATGGCTCCTATATTATTCGTAAAAAATAGCTTATTGATTAAATTCGAGATTAAATTACTTCTTATTTGCAGAAAAAAATGTCAAGGAATAACAAGAAACATAAGCAATGGGATCCAGATATACTTGAAAAAAAAAATCGGATATTTCCGAAATTAGAAACCCTTTTTCAAATGCACAAAAATGCGAAAAGTTTTTTTAACCGTGTTTTTTGGAAAGAATAAACTGTAATAAAATTGTTTTCATAATAAATCATGTTTGGACTTTTTATAATAAGTTGTATGTTCCTATAAAAAAAAATGTCAAGGAGTAATACCGCCTATTAAATATTGGATAATTTATTATTTCATCAATCTATTTTCTAATCATCGTACAGAGTGATATTGGTAGACTGACAGTTTCGGGCTGCTGGCCCTCTTCAGTTGACTCTTGGTACTGAAGAGGGCCAGCAGCTCGAAACTGTCAGTCTACCAATATCACTCTGTACGATGATTAGAAAATAGACTGATGGAATAATAAATTAATATTTTTATAATTTTGTTTAAAATTAAAAATTTCTGTCCTTACTAATTTTACGTCTAACCACCCGTTAGTGGTACTATGTGCTTGAGACACACAAGTCTTCAACTTGCTACCATTCAAAGTCTCCAGACTAGGAGAGGTATGAGTAGTTGTCTACTTCTAGCAATAGATGGCGCCCAAGTCTACATCAATCTAATGGCTATATTCCTTTTGCGAAGAAAGTCTAAAACCGTTTTCTTAATCAGCGTGCAGAGTTGACTCTTGGTACTGAAGAGGGCCAGCAGCCCGAAACTGTCAGTCTACCAATATCACTCTGTACGATGATTAGAAAATAGATTGATGGAATAATAAATTAATATTTTTATAATTTTGTTTAAAATTAAAAATTTCTGTCCTTACTAATTTTACGTCTAACCACCCGTTAGTGGTACTATGTGCTTGAGACACACAAGTCTTCAACTTGCTACCATTCAAAGTCTCCAGACTAGGAGAGGTATGAGTAGTTGTCTACTTCTAGCAATAGATGGCGCCCAAGTCTACATCAATCTAATGGCTATATTCCTTTTGCGAAGAAAGTCTAAAACCGTTTTCTTAATCAGCGTGCAGAGTTGACTCTTGGTACTGAAGAGGGCCAGCAGCCCGAAACTGTCAGTGTACCAATATCACTCTGTACGATGATTAGAAAATAGATTGATGAAATAATAAATTAATATTTTTATAATTTTGTTTAAAATTAAATATTGGATAAATTATAAATGGTATGAGAAATTGGGCGACTTTCCTATATATATAGCACTTGGCACTCTATTCTACCAATTCTTCAATCCGATGCCGTACAAAGTGTGTCACAACATACCTTATAAAGCGATAAATGGCTATTTCGGTTTGAAAATTTAGTATTGGTGAGAAAATACATAGGATTTCATTGAAATATTCAAAACATGAAGAAATTTATACGATGACATTCCCATCAAAAGATAATGTTGGAGATAGGATCGTGTCAGTAGGATTGGTGACATTTCCCATGATTACGCATGTAGAAAATACAATACCTACACTGAAAGTAGTTGTAAGTATATTTAAATGTCCATTGAAAAATAACGACTTTGCTCGACGATTCTCTTTAATTTTGGAATTAATAGGAAATATTCATGAATATTTATAAATATATAATTCTATAGAATATATTGTAAACTTGTAAAGTCTAAATGCAGAGTCATCACGAAAGATGACTTGTTTTCGCGCAAAATCAACATTTTTTGCTCGTTTTTCTTTTCATTTTGGTCTTGAATGGTTCTTGTCCAAATTTTCGATTCTGATTGGTTAAGGGGTTATTTTGGTTTGAAAATTTAGTTTTCGTAAGAAAATGCATAGCTAGGACTTTACTGAAATATTTAAAAAATAAAGAAATTTATATGATGACATTCTCATAAAAATAATGTTGGAAATAGGATGGTGTCAGTAGGATTGGTGACATGTCCCATTACGCCTGTACAAAATACAATAATTACAAAAACACGTACCTACACTATAATATAGCTCAATAAAACATTTTATAAACTCATTGTTTTCTATAAATAAAATAAATATCACTGAAAAGTCTAGAAAATAATTATCTCTTGTAAAAGATGTTAAATATTTGGTTATAATTAATAAAATAGTTTTTTTCGTGTTCGTTATAATTTTAACGCAATAAAACCTTTTATAAACTTATTAGTTGCTATAAATCCGGACACATATCGCTGAGAAAGTCTAGCAAATAATTATCTCTTCTAAAACATCTTAAATATTTAGTTACAATTAATAAAATAGTTTTCTTCGTGTTCATTTTAATTTTAACGCAATAAAACCTTTTATAAACTCATTATTTCCTACAAATCCGGAAACACATATCAATGAGTCTAGAAAATTATTATCTCTGTAAAAGGTGTTGAATATTTGAAAATGACAACTAAAACAGTTTTCTTCGTGTATACTATAATTTTAACTCAATAAAACCTTTTATAAACTCATTGTTTCCTATAAATCCGGACATAAATATCACTTACTGAGGAAGTCTAGGAAATTATTATCTCTTGTAAAACGTGTTGAATTTTTTTCGCCCCGCGGGGTTTCCGTCATAAAGTCGCCGTAATGATGCGTGAATCGAGGTTTAAAATTCGAATCATTTAACCCGAAAACCCGTGAATTTATCACCCCTCGTGATGGTATATTCGGTGTCTATTTTGGCACGATAGCGCCCCGTGAAGAAGACACAATAAACTGCTAAGTGAAAGGGACGTTCCAAAGAAAATATCCGTCTCAGATGATTGAGAGGACTATTCTTTAAAATATTTGGAAAAATATAAAAGGATAAAAAACTGAAACAAAAAATCTGTTTTTATTTTTATTTGTTCAAAATCTTTTAATTTTTTTTAACTATTCCTAAAATCTCCAGATTAAAAAAAGACAACATTTATACATTAACCCATTATAGACTACCGTCTAAATATTCATGCAGATTTACAGGTTTCTGTAAGGCGTGTTTTAAAATGCAAGTAGTTTTCAATTTATTAGATAGAAATTTGTTAACAAGTGAATTGTTTACATTTAGTAAAAACAACTTAATTGGACTAATAATTATCAGATATTACTTTTATAATAGTAATATTTGATAAATATTTCATACAGAGCTTGTCAAAAGTCCGCCCGCCCCCTTTAACTTTTGAACGGCTTAAAATATTAATTTGACATTTGGAAGGCGGATCTCTTTTTTAAATAGTAAAGACGGTCGTGTGTTACATCATTTTAAAGCTCATAAAATTCTCTATTGGAAAATATATATTTTAATTTTTAATTTTTTTAAGGTGTTGATTTTTTATTTTTTTTTTGCTAATAATACGATTTTTTAAGTTTAAAAGTATAATTGAGGTATTTGCATAATAAAATAAACCATTTTAAAAAATTATTATTATTATTATTATTTGGGTTATCTTATTTACGAACTCCAAATTTCAAGTTGATATATTAAGCCTTCAAAACTTAAAGGGGGGCTTTTGATACGCTGTCTATTTATAAAATAAATTCGTGGGTCAGTCTCTGATGGGTTAACCCACATTCACACACATTAACACCCAAAACCCCCATAGAGACCCCAAACCCCGTGTCTATTTAATATAAAATAAGCAAAGACACACCGACAGACAAACAAGTTTACAGATTTGATATTTTAACAATAATTTCTATTTAGGAGAAGATAAAAATCATGAAATTTATCATCCAATTTATTTATTGTTAAGACTTTTAAATTGATAAATAAAATCAAAATATTTTTATATATTTTTGTCGTTATAATTTTGAAATCATTTAAGGCTAGAGTGGTATTTGGAACGACAATCCAGGCGACGCTCCTTTTAATTTAGTTATGCGACGTCGTTAAACTACGACGCGTCCATTTTCAGCTTGGATGGCTTCAACTGTGGGCGTCTCATTCACCATCTGTCAAAAAAATAAATTGTATTACTCGTATCACGAATTTGTATGTGTCTGTTTAGAATTAAATTGATATATTTACGAAGCATTAGTGTAACAAGGGTTTTATAGTAATATATTTTTAGCGACAAAAGGGGTAATGTTAATTAATAGATTTTTTCTATTTTGCGACTCTTATAAGCTCGTAATCACACGCATTTTGCGCGTTCTTATAGGCCCATAAGAGGTCTCTACTTTGTTTTCTGTTGGGTTGGCAACATACAAAAGCCTATCTCTTGACGTTTTGCGTGCAAATATCAATGTCGATTTAAAGTTTAATTTTTTACAAAATTTTGTGTTTGGGTTATTTTTTACCGTGTTAAAATTGTGTACTGGTTAATTGCAGTGAAAAAAGAAGAGATGACTGTAAAATATATCAAAATATATTTGTTGTGAATATTTAACATAGTGTAAACTGTAATGCCAACCCAAAACAAAATCCCTAAATCAGTCATCAATTTAAATGTAAGTTTTTTAAATTTTAGAGCAAAATTGAAAAAATTGTATAAAGCACTCGTTTCATAACACCTTTTTAGAGTACTAGTACTTTAGAAAACTCGCCGCAAGCGGCTCGTTTTCTAAACTTGTACTCGTGCGCTAAAAACGTTCACTTTAATATACTATTATTTATTTAAAAACAGAGAATGTCAAAATATATTTTTAGGAATGAAAATAAGTTTTAGTCCCTTATATCTTTTTATCTTTTACACAAGTCCTGATATTTAGATTTATGTAAATCATGTTTTTGGAATTTTAAAAAACGTCAAAAATGAGCCACCCTAATATCTCCAAAACTAGTCGTTTTCTAGCAAAATTCTTTCGATCTAGTAATCTAAAACCTATTTGATGAGGATATGCCAAATTTGAGAGATGAAGGTCCGGCGCCGTGTTGATCTGACGAGGAAAGTTCCCCATTCGTAAAAAAAAGTTTTATCAAATACATACAGATAATAAGACAACTGTTAATTATTTTAAATAATAACCCCTGCGTGGCTTTTACTTTATTGAGTGGATAATTATTTATTTTACCCACTCAACTGTCACTTGTCAAATTATTTTCTTGTAAATGTCATTAAAAATTTTAATAAAAATATGAATTCCTAAGCTATTTATTGGATAAAACCTTGTATGGCACTCATGGGTAAACTCGAAAATTAACCTGCTTGCTGACGCCTCGCAGGTTAATTTTCTCATGGGCAATATCTTACTTTACCCACTAGTACCATACATAACTATTGTCAATTTTTAATACAATATTTATACTGATTAACGTATACACTTATAAGTGTGCACTCTTGCGGTACAAAGAAATTATAGCTTGAAAAATACTATACAATGTAAAGAATTACATATCTTTTCAGCTTATTTTTTTTTAATGTGACATAGCCCCTTTATAAACCTATTATTTCTTAAAAAAGTAATCAATTGACCCAATCACTTTAATTAATTTCTTTCAGATAAAAGTTTTGAGATATCTGACAAGGATTTATAGTAATTTTAATATAGTGCTACATATGTTTTAAAATATGTTTTATCTAAACCAACTGATAAAAACTTTATATCAAATTTCATATTTCTACGTTTATTTGTTTTATTGAAGGGGTCGTGCACAAATTACGTAAGATTTTTAGGGGGGTTGTCAAAAATCTTAAAATGTCTTACAAGGGGAAAAATCTTACATACGTTAGATTTTTCCTTATGCCCGAAATTTTCTCGTATTATTCTTTTGATGCATATTCTAAGAAATGCTGTTATGTTCTTAGAAATTATGTTATGCATGTGCATAGTATATTCTTAGTATTTTCTCATTTAATTTATCTAAAAGATATTCTACGAACGTTCTGTATCTTTTTAGATGTTTTTTTTTTAATTTGCCTCTGTTCTGCAACGCAGTGTGCACGTTGATAACGCCATGGCGACTTGTTTATGTCCCGTTTACATATAAAATATAATATTGTTTATAATAGTTATATGATATAGGTATGCTTTTGGTGACTGCAATCATGTATGAAGTCTAGTGGTCTGTTATTTTATTAAGTCCGGTGTTTGTAAGCTTCATAAGCAGGGAAAGGTACACAACTTAATAAAATTAATAGAAATGTAAATATTTTCGAGTTTTAATTGTTTTCTATTATATCTTGAATATTTTAAGACATTGTTTTGCGCAAAACAATATTTGTTTTTTATATTTTATATTTAAAATATATTAAAATAGCTTAGGAAACGTTTAAGTATTACGTAACGCAAATTTTGATAATTTTGGACTTTAATACTATAATACTTAGTTTTTTAGTTCTCTTCATATTTACCACAAATATTTTCCTGCATTTCACAAGAAAAGCACAATCATATAAAACTGAAGTTCCACATACGCGTAACCCAAATAAACAACCACAAAAAACATTTGTTGATAGGTCACAAGGCACCATTTATAACATATATTATCCTCCTCAGTCTCAAAAGTAAAAAACATTAACTAAAACTGTACATTTAAGTTTTTTAAACGAAATGTATTAGATTATATTCGTGTTTATCATAACAGCAGTTCAGCCATCTTGCTTTAAGCATTAATAACGATATTTTAATCGGTGGCGCCATCTAGCGGAAATTAATGATTTAAATTGCAGACCAGTAATAATTAGTTTACTGGTCTCTATTTTTTATTACAGGTCAGGTCCAGGCGTGGAAAACAGTGGGATAAAAAATAACGTACTTCCCAAACTTTATTAATACATGTAATGTATGTATTACATATATAGTTGCGAATAAAATAATTTTATCACCTCGGAAAAAAAAGCGTTGCGTTGCTGTTGTCAGGTAATAAATAGGTTGGAAGTCCCACAAACATCCGCAAAGTATCAAAAATTACGGCGTAACATTATTAACCGGTAGCCGTATAACGTAGACGATAAACGTGTTATCTGTGATCTCCGGTGCTGAGTAGTCTCAAATAAATACTTACCAACACACTTAGCATTTAAATGAAGTATTATACTCATCGTTTTTACTAAAGAAGAGTATGCTGAAATGAGAATTTTGTGAATTCGCATACTTTTTAATGGACTAAACTGTAAGTCGCGACTGACGTCCTAAAGGCACAACGATTGATCCCGAGTTCATCCGAAAGTAGGGTACGGCCACAAGAGAATACAAATTCTACTTTGGAGTGTATACTACACGTTAAATGATCTGTATAAGTAAACGTACATTGGGAATTTGTTACCGTATGCGGTTCCCCCTCTTAACTTTTGAATGAGTTGAGATATCGATTTTAAATTCGAAACATAATCAGAAATCTTCAGATTAATCCCTGAAGATGTATTTAGTAGTAAGAGACGAAACGTCGGAAAGTAAAAATCTATCAACACGTAAAAAAATATTAAAAATATACCATAGATAAGTTTTTAAAGTTTTCCATACACATGTACAAATAACGTCAGTATAGTAAAACTTATATACCTTACCCAAAAACTCGACTACGTTGGCATAGAAATACTACTAAAGTAATAAACACCACGTTATTGAAAAATTAACCTAGATTTATGGGTTAATTACTTCCAATACGTGTATGAAAAATTTACCAATTTTTTTTAAGTGCAGGCTACATATCATCACTCAATGTGCAAAAGGTAGTAAGTCAAAATTTTACTTTATTCTATTTTGGTGCTTAATTGTGGCATTTTAATGAAACGCCACAATTCAGTAGGGTCTCTGAATAGAGCAGACATTAAAATTTACACTGTGTAAAAAGTTTAATGTCATGTCATTTAGTTTTCGTACAATTTAGAACAACAAAGTAAATTTTGACATACGACCTTTTGCACTTTGAGTGACGATACAACATAGCAAATAATACGAATTGTGTGCATCTTCATGGTCAAAAAGTCTGTTACTGTTTACTTAAACATGATGGTTTTAATAATAGAGTCCAGTTTGTTGGTAACACAGTAACGAGTTTCTCAGTGTATGGTTTACTAGAAACGTCCAAGCAATTCCATAATTTTACGTTTTCATTTTAATAAAATGCCCACCAAAGAGTCATTCTACGAAAACGTGCTTTTTAATTGTAAATTAGATGGTTCAAAACAAAAAGAAGCAATAATAATAAAATATGCTTGTTATAAATAATAAAATTATGGCTGCATCCGTATTATACTGTGCTATCTGATTTAAGATTTATTTATTAAACTAATGGCCATTTAGTCATAATATTTTTTTTCCCAAACTTGAATGAGTAAAGTCACACACTTCATCCTAAGAAGGTTTTTTTAATCGTTTCCATAAAAACGTTCTTAGCATAATGCTGTGAACATGCTAAACATGTTCTTAAAAGGTGCACTGCTGTAGTAGCATAAGTGCTTCTACTCTAAACATTTTGCTAAGAATATTCCCAATACATATTCTTAAAATATTCTAATGGGAATGTTTTTAGAATAGTAATTGTTGTTAATAACATTAGTTTTACACTTAAGTAGTAAAAATAGATGTATTTTTAGACATAAAGTGATTTTAGACAAAAAATTAAAAGTATTTTTTTTTTAAATGATAATTATTTGATAATTTTTTCTCTAAACATTGGATTTTTGTGTGGCACATGATTTTTATGTCTGGTAGAATGTTTGCTTTCACAGTAAAACTGCATATCGCATATGAATCTTACCTGATGGATACTATATTTAAAGATTTTTATATACTTTAATTATTAGGTTTATCAAAAAGACGTAAAAATTTTCGACATGTCCAAATTTATGATATCACTCCATAAAAAAGATCAAACATTATAAAATATATTTAAAAGAAAGAGAAAACCTACATTAATGTAGAATTCTGAAACGCCAACCTACTTTGTTTGCGCATGCGCAATATTCAATATTATTACTTATACTAAGAATATTCTTAACATGCTTCTTAAAACATTCTTATTTGATGCAGAGGCTTGTAAGAAGCTTCTTAGGAACTCCCAGCACGATTAAAACGGTATCCTTTGCATTTCTTTAATCGTTCTTAGAATAACCTGAGCAAAATAGATATGCTTCTAAGAAGCATTTTCTCCTTCCGGCTATTTATTTTAAGAATCTTCTTAGTATTTTGTGCTATAAGGGAAGTAGCTTTTTTCTGGTGAAGTTTTAAGTTAAATTAATTAAATATTAGTGTTATATTTCTATATTTTAAGTCGCTTTTTTGTTTTTAAAATTGATTTTTTTCGAATTTAATTTGACTCTTTTGATGAAGGTAATTTTTCGTGAAAAAATTACCTAGAAACGTGCTTCCTTCTTTTTTTTAGGATGTTTAGGGAGCTTAGCCCCTTATAACTTTTCTGTTTTTGGATGAACATCAAATTTGGAATTATTGATCCAGAAATATAGTAAAAGCAAAAAGACAAATTCTTGTACTTACCAGGTCCAGCGTTGTTTCTGGAAACCACAACAAGTTGTGTTGTTGCCCCTAACAGATTTCTGGTTGCAGTCTGTATTTAATTCTTGATTTGGTTGCCCCGACCAGATCATTAAACATTTCAAGTTTTAAATTTAAAAAAATACACGTAAAAAGTATTTTCTCGAAAATGTGTTTTTAATTACAAATTAGTGGGTCAAACTAAAAGAATGCACCTAATAAAATTAAAATATTCTTGTTGTAATTATTTTTTTTATTATGGATACATCCGTTTTACATTGTGCTATCTGACTCAAGATTTATTGAAAATTAAAATAAATTTTAATTTAATATAATTTGAGATACATAATATTTAATATAATTTAAGATACAATATATTTTTTTTTACGAAATGGTTATTTAAACGTCCGACGTAACATAACATAACGTAACTCTTTGTTTTAGGTCAGTTTTTCCGCCTGTTGGGGTTTTTGATGCTAATAGGGAAGGCGACGAAAAATATACCTTGTATTTTGAGGCGCTGAATCCAAATTTGAGGTCAAAATAGCACCTCATCCAATTAGTTTTGAAAAACTTATTTTTGTAATCGAAAGTTTTGTTTTTTTTGAGGTTACATGGGAATATAATGGTCCCTAAAAGAGTTCTTGATCTTTTTTCTTTTTGTGTGGCTGTGTAATTTTAGCAAGAAGGATATTCAGCAAGAGAATATTTTATGTCGTCTGCATTGTTAATTCAAACGGTTTAATCTAATGGGTCAATCATAACCATTTGACCTTTTGCAATATTATCAAAGTATATTTTTTATCGCATATATACAAACAATAATCAGTGTTTGAACATATAAAACGCCGCATTGAATTATAACTGCCGATTGTTAATAGATTTTTGCTTATAATGGATGTATATATGCATATAGATATATATATGTCCTTGCTTTGTTTCAATTAGATTTATTGTTATTTCTCGCGATGCCAACATTTTGTTGCCCGAGACGTTATTATAAGTTATTTAATGTTAAATTGAGCCTTACTTATATGGCTGCATCACAATTGATTGGTTTGAATATATTCAACAATACACATGGATGAGTACAGACTATGTAGGTTCTACAAAGATTTTGCATTTACTAACAAATAACTAAAAAATATTGGAATTAACTCGGAAATTACTCATTAGAAATTCCAGTACTAGACGTTTTAGATAAAGGTAAAAGAAATCCGAAAATTAAGTCAAGGAGAAGAAAACTGTTAAACTACCTAGAAGGGAAAAATCTAATTTAGAAAAATAAAAAGATGAATAGAGAAATAAAGCTTTCACGCGGTTCAGGAAAAGATTTTTAGTACCAACCTTAGTAAATATAAGCCAAAAACATTCTCAAGAATTAATAGTATATTTCTAACCTAATAAGAAAATGAAACATTTTAAACTCGAGACATGCTATTTGGCCGAGGCACAGCCTAGGCTAAATTAGCATCTTGAGAGTTGGAAATGTAATTTTCTTATGTGGTTAGAACAGAATTTTATTCACAAGCATAAATAAATAACATATTACCTTCTAAAATTCGCCATTTTAAATGATCTTCTACAAAATTTTTGCAGATTTCTAACGTCACTGTAAATTTCAACTTAATAATAATTTAAATAAGTGGCTCGTTGTTATTTTCTATTATTAGTCTCGGTATGAACCATATAATATATAAATAAATATTATTTCTTATTGTTTTTCGTAGAAATAAACAAAAAAGTTAGGTTATTTTATTCGCAAACCACAACTGTTTACAGACAAGGCGATTGTTTCGCCATCTATGAGGTATAACCAAAAGCCAAAAAACAGGTTAGATATGAATTCATATCTAAACTAGGTTTGAACTTTGTATAGCCAGCCCACCTTTTTTATTACACCCTGTATACCTCTGGCAAGGAAACTTCATCAAATTTTCTTCCATGGATCCAAAAATCATTCTTGTATCACGTTCCTCCAAATCACCCAAACCAAATTTTATATTTAGCCATTAGTCTTGAAAAATTCCCTTGGGTATTTCCTTGATAATTGCTATCCACTAATTTTTTTTTATGTTTCAAAAAGTTTTGAATCGTTGCTAATAATTCATTTAATCAAGTCTATCTGTGGTTTAAAATAATGTTTCACGGCCATTCAAGATTTATCATAATAAAACCAATTAAATTAAAATTTAAAATAAAATTATTACAAATAAAAATTGTTTATTTCATAAATCACAAAGAAAAAGTCATAACAATTATACTGTTTTCTGTATTTATGCCCACCTTCACAGATTACATCGCAGCATTTTGTTTTCTGTTCTGCAGTAAGAAGATAAGAAGGGATAATTTAAAAGAAGATAGTTTTTCTTAACTACTTTAGAATTGCAGCATTCTTAAACTATTTTCAATGGCAGAATTCAAGTTAATTACACACCTGTGGCTCGAGTGTTAAAATGCGTAATTCAAAACTTATGGGAGGATTGGTGTAGTGGTCTATCGCGTCTATACATGTTAAGTCTACTAGCCAACTAGCGTGAGTTCGATTCTAACTGGCGCCGATTTGCCTTTTTCAGTTAATTAATAATTGAAATTTGGCGAAGGCGATAAGTGAAGCGGGCACTCCCTAGAAACTGGTTCGAAAGTCAGTATAAGCCGGTGGTTCCCTCTACTACTAGCCCACGCAAGTCCTGGTCTTAGGTGATGCCTAATTAAGTAGAATAGTACGAGGTTAACAAACATGTAATGTAATGTAATGTAAACTTGTTACATAACATACTTTCTTTTTAGAGTATTTCCAATAAAGGTCTATTTTTTAAACCTTCCCGCTTGTAAACAATCTTTAAGTTACTATAGCAACGCAATATGCGCAAGCGTCGTAGGCGAATTGGCAAGGTCCAATTTACACAATCGTAAAAACGTTGACATGTGCCAGAATAAAAACGATTTTATAAGCAAATATTTTTTGTACAAGATTAATTTGTATATACAAGTTTTTGTAGTAAAAACTTTATCAATTATCCTTATTTTTCATATAAAAAAATAATGGAAAGGTAAAGTAAAAAAAAACGAATTATAAATATAAAATACTGTATAAAACTAAGTGATTTTAGGTATCCAGATACATAACTTCTCAGTTTATGAGAAGCAAATTATTTGAGAGAGTAGACAACATTATATTGGATTGTCCGTACTGAGGTCAGTTTCGGTCTCAGTGACCCAATGTATTGTTTTATTTTATATCTTCTTACCATCATGTAGGAGACAAAATTATCCAATAAAAAGATTTGTCGAATTGATAGACCCATGTATCGTATGATTCAACCTCGCATTAAATGCGAATTTTCTCGTAAGACATATATTTTATTTAATTAATTAGTATGGGGACATATGTTGTTATTTTAATTACACGTGGGATGGATGATGAGTCGTTTGGATTTTATTTTAGATAATGCTTTACAACCTACTACAGGGATAATTTTTACTTTCCCGGGGAAAGTCTTGCGGTAGTAAAAAATGTTTGAAACATTTTTTTTGCTTTTTTTACGTTACTCGACGTTTTATATCCAAAAAAATTGATTTCCTTCAATAAAAAAAATCTGTCAGTCTGTCGGTGTCTCTTTGTCTGGGAAATTTGTGCCCATCATAACTCGAAAACGCTTTGGCCTAGACTTCAAATTTCGGCTATAGCTTCCTTACCCAAAGTGGTAGGTTGGGTTTATTTTTGGTAAAAATCTAAGGGGGCAAAAATTACCTTTGGTATGGCAATGCTAGCCAGTGCAAAAGTATTAATGAAAATTGATTTTTTTTCTAATAATACCAAAAAATAAAGTTAAAAAACAGAAAAAGCTAAAAATCTCCCAAGAAGGAGCAGCTGCGATTTAGGTGACTAGTGGTATATAATGAGGGGGTAGTCTACTATCAAAAACTAAAAGAAAAATCGTCTGTGTTTGTGGTCATTTAAAAAAACCTAAACTTAACAGAGTCGCACTGTGTATACGGCCGTCCTATGAAAGCCCCCGTATCTCCATTTGACGCATGGCAACATTTGCACGTCAACTCGGTGTAATATTTTGAAAACGCTGGTATTCTACAAATGTAGATACAAGGGTCTTTTATAGGACGGAAGTATAAAGCTATAGATTAACATAGAAAATGTTAAGGTCAACGATTCTCAAATTAATTAGTGGAAGTTAGCGTATAGTCTATGTGAAATAAAATAATTTTTAAAACATTGTACACAATATGTAAAATATACGCATTATAACACCGGTGTACTATTTTCATCTATATTTTTTTTTTATTAATGTAAAATCCTTAAAACTCTCCCCATTTTAAAAATTCCCATTCGCGCATTAAGTATATATATATATATATATATATATATATATCTACATGTCACTTATTTTTTCTTCCATGCATGGCCACGGTGTATATAAAATAATATCTCTCCCCAACGAGAAGCTGTTGATATAAAAACGGCACTAATTACCTCCCATTGCTTTAAATTGGCTGAAAATCTCAAAAATACTGCCTCGACAATGAAAAAACGCGTAAAAAGTGAGTAAGAGGTTGTGTTTTTTTCTTTTTCTGCTCGCAAATAAAGTAAAAGCCGCTCCTTTACAGCTAAGTATACATATTTATAATGTTCCTTTGCTGTTTTTATTTTATTTGATAGTTTTAATAAAACCAGTAGGCACTACGGTACACTGACAAAAAAAACTTCTTTAATTTTAAGTTTTTCCTATTTGACCATTTATTATAGTATATTGTCGCCTATTCATTAAATAAAATATCATTAATTAGTTAAATGATTTTTTCCCGTAGTATAATATTGTAGGTTAGGTTTTTGGGGTATCGGGGGTATTCAATTAAAAAACTTCTTTTCTCTAAATTGTGACGTTTTGATAGGGCCTTTCTATCGTTTTCGAACCTTTAATTAATAAATACAGAATTAATTCAGTATTTATTAATTAAAGGTTCGAAAACGATAGAAAGGTCACAATTTAGAGAAAAGAAGTTTTTTAGTTGAATACCCCCGATACCCCAAAAACCTAACCTACAATATCATTAATTCTATACTAAGATCATCAAAATTATAATATTTTTTCATTTTGTCCAAAAGAACTTCATGAGGAACACCATCAAATGCTTTTTGAAGATCGTTTAATTTTGCACAAACAATATCAGTATCTTCCATACCTTTAGTTATACAGAGCGGTCCAAAAGTCACCCCCCCCCCTCTTAACTTTTGAACGAGTTTAGATATCGACTTCAAATTTAGAACTCTTAAATAAGACAACTTAAACTATCTTTAAGCATATATTTGATACGTTTAGCTCTTAAAATGTGGGCAGGGGGGCATGGGGCGACATTTTTTTAAATGGAAAGGTGGGTGGTGTGATACATCATTTTAAAGCTTATAAAATTCTCCATTTAACTGTATATTTTTTATTTTTTTTTTAAATTTTTTTTTTGGGTTTAAAGTAGGGTTGAAAATGGGTATTTTTGTCAAAATTTCTCTAAAAAATCCAAACAATTTTTTAAAAATGCCTAATTTCATAATGAAAAAAAGTAAATTATACTTTTCAACTAATTTTACTTGACATAAATAAAAATTAACAAAAAAAAACTTAAAAATTTATTTTTTTAGCACAAAAAACTAAAAAATCAAAACCTTAAAAAACATGTTTAAAAAATTAAAAAATGTATGGTTATCTAGAGAATTTTAAAGGCTTTAAAATGATGTATCACACGACCCCCCTTTCCATTTAAAAAAAATTCCCCCCATGCCCCCCTGCCCACATTTTAAGAGATAAAAGTATCAAATATGTGCTTAAAGATAGTTTAAGTTTTCTTATTTAAGAGTTCTAAATTTGAAATCGATATCTCAACTCGTTCAAAAGTTAAGAGGGGGGGGTGACTTTTGGACCGCACTGTATATCACACTATGTTGTTGTATTAGTAACGCTATTATTCTACCAGTGTAGGCCACAAGCTAATGGTTAACCATCTTTTTAGGACATTCTTGTTGACGATTTTTTTTTTCTCAATGGAGCTCTCTACAACTAGAATTATGAAACAAAAGACGTCTACCCTATCTCTATCTCATTTGTGCTACACTTTCCAGCCAACCAAATAAATACTGTATTTGTTTTTTATACAACAAATACAGTATTTATTTGGTTGGCCGGAAAGTGTAGCAGTGATCGGCACGAACGAACATAGCTAATGTGAATCTGTAGAATAAGATAATTCTACTAAAATTTAGATGGCGCCAGTAATTTCTTTAATATAGTTACACTTTTCGCCCGGCCAAGTAAATATTGTATTTGTTCAACAAAGAACAAATACAGAATTTGTTTGGTTGGGTGGAAGTGGGAGTGTATGTATCCTTTTTGGGTAGAACTTTTGCCCCTGTCTAATCTAACGGGAGAAATCTCCATTGTCCGGTAAGGGCAAATCGTGGCCAATAGGGTTACTCAATCGGTTTTATTATGGTTAATGGTTTGGACTCTGGCAAAAAAACAATCAGAAACTCAACCAACTAACCAACGAAACACAAGAAAACCAACCAGACAAAGCCTGGTCTAAATATAAAATAAAAGTTTTTTAAACCCACTTATTTTAAACCAGTATGAAAAAGACAAATTATATGACATTTAAAATTACCGATGTACCCCAAAAAAACATATTTTTTCGGTCGTTTTTACCAAATCTAAATCTAAATTATCTACAAATCGAATCTGCCCTTTAAAGCCCCAAATGTAACCGATATCTATCGATCACTGTCGTGCGACAGAGAAAACCCGAAGGACGGGAAAATGGTTAACATTGGTTTCGGATCAAGATAGTAATCTTGGGGATAATTTGATGTAACTTTATATTTTACTAATGTAGTTTGGTTCTAGAAAATTAAAACTTGAAACAATTACACATGGCCCTCAAAAAAATAAATAAATGTGATTTACGAGATATGTGGCTGTGATATTTCTATGTATTTTAAATCTAAATATAGTGTTAGAATTACTCATTCGCCTTTCGTTTTTTATAAAAATCGAAAAACTGCCTCAAAAACCCTAAAAATCCTGAAAACTGGAGTTTTAACCTCTTACGCACCCGAGTTAACTCGTTTACAAAAGGTTGGCTCTTTTCCGCTTACCCGCTTTAACTATAACCCCTTACCGCACTTACCCGAGTTAACTCATTGACAGTATACATACATACATATAGGAGCCCAACCTATAGGTTTCCGCTTACCCGAGTTAACTCGGGCGACTTATATTTTGCCGAATTGGCGAAAAATTAACCACTTTTTCGAAAAATAGTGGTGCGTCAAGGGGTTAATCCAAATTAAAGCTCGTTTAGTTGTCTACAAAAAAGGTCATATAGTTTCGTAACTCAAGTACTTTATGAGATAATGACCCTAAAAGTGAAAATTGAGTCATTCAGATTGTTTGTTATTTACAGAATATATTTTTTTTCGTTTTTGACACCGATTAAAAAAAAGGCAGGCGATGTATCGCGATGGAGTTACCATATTCTGGCAAACTTTTTTGCATTAAAACCCAAAATTGTATTTTGAAAACAAATATCCGTTCGTCCGTCCATCTGTCAATCTGTTATAATATTTTTTTTTGTATTTTTGCAAAAATGTGCACATTTTTTATAGTTTTTTTTTCCTTCTTGACACCCTTCGAAGTCGGCGCCTATGATTGTATTTATTTAGATAGAATATCAGAAGAGTATTAATTTCTCTTTTATAACCCCTGTGTCCAGTGAAACCCCAAGTACTTAGAAGTGGTCAACCCCAGTTGATATGCACCGTAATCCCTTCTATATCTGGATATCCGGATATAATACACAGCAATTTGTCTCGCGGGATCAACGGGATAAATAGTATTTTATTGGCATTTTATCTGGATATAATCTTAAAAGATATATCTATGTATTGATTTCTGTAGATACAATACTCCTAAGCAAGGAAGTCCTATCTGCATTTTTGTTGTTTTGAGGAAATAGCCAATTTTATTAGGAACGGCGGCAGTTTCGCAGATTTAACAATATTTATCTACACTGAAAAAAAGGATCCCTTGCGGTAATGGCATATGAAGTTAGACCAAATGCTTCGCACTCTTGAATACGTCCAAAAGCGCCTTCTCTTAACCAGAAAATATAATTCACTTGCCAAGATCTTTCTGATTCTTTAACTTAAAATTCTTTGATCTTGTGTGAAATGCAAGTGGTCTTGTCTCAAAAGAAAATTTCTTGGGCCAAAGTATTTAAAATTATTTAATTTTTAACAATATTAAAACAAGATAAATGGTTTTTGCCTTAAATGCGCCAGGTCCAAGAGAATTTTAAAAATATTTCAAAAGCGACACTTTTCTTGGACAAGATAAATACTTTTGTTTGAAGATACACATCTTTTAAGCTAAAAGAATAGCTGCCAAGAGTGTTGACTACTTTGAGCCAAGAACGTCATTTTTTTCAGTGTAACTATCAATTTTTTTTTGTAAAATTTAATTTTTTTATCTTTATTAATATTTTTATTTCTTTTTTAAATATTTTATTTTCTCAACGTCCGGGCACACCCCCTCAAAAAATGCCAATACTTTGTCTATGATGAATATAATATACCTATAAAAAATATAGTACTTACCGTGTTTTTCTTTCATATCCTCTACACTGATTTAAAGTTGAAATAGTATCAAAAAGGTATTTTTTTATTAGTAAATTCATTGTACTATTGAAAAAAATATGATTTTCTTAAAGAACTAGTAGGTTATCAGTCAATTTAAGTTGACGAATGGAATGAAACCAAAGGTTTTATGAATATTATTTTATTTCTTAAAATTATTTATATAGGACATATACACAATTTCACAATTCACAGGTGTCTAAGTTTGAATTATTATACATACTGTCAATTAACTGTCAATTAACTGTTATTAAAAAACCAAAATTAAATTATAAAGTAGGTTTACCAGTGATAGCACACCTAGATGCAAAATAACTTAATAAAGTGCACATTGTTTTTTGAGTGACCTATTTTAGGCGGTGTCCGAACTCAGGCAAGTCTACTCTACATAGGAAACAAAAATAAAATTCTTAACAAACATTTAAGAAAATTTTGTGATTTATATTCCCTTTTGCATTATTTTTTTTTTTAATTTCGTGAAAATTTTTTAATGTGATTTAAATAATTCAACTTTTTTTAAATAAATAATTTTGAATAACTCTACATATACATAATTATTATATACATTTTTTAACACAAAAAACAATTATTTACAAAATTTACGAAATTTTTACATGAATATTTACATTTTTTATATATTTTTTAATTATTCTAATAAAAGGAACGCTATTTACTTTTTACAAAAAAGCTTAATTACACAGTTTCACTGTATTTAAAGTCAGGTGATTTGTATAGATAAAAAATAGTTTTATAACATTTTTCTGCCTTTTATTTCTGCAGCCATTTTGGTTAGACCCATAATGAAAAAAAAAATCGTTGAAATTTATTTTCAAACGGTGTCTTACGCTTTAAATTTGATTCCCTATAAGCCTATATTTAAAATCAAATTTAAAGGAAATTTTCCAACTTTAGGCCCCCAATATAAAAATAATAAATACAGATTTATTCACAGAAAAAAAAAAGATTCCTTGAACAGAGGACACGTGTTCAAAGCCATATTCTCTTGTTTCAAGGCTAGCATTTCTTTGAACCAAAGTCAATGTATTTGAACGGAGAGCACGGGCTTTTAAATGAATATCCGCCCTCTTTATTCAAGGACATTGACTTTGGTTTAAAGAAATTCTAGCCTTGAAACGAGAGAATATGGCTTTGAATATATCGACACGTATCCTTGGTTCAAGGAATCCTTTTTTCTGTTTTGTATTGAAAATCCATACAAATTCTGACTAAAAATATAACAAAAATTACTAAATAAAAATTAATTTATTTTTATTAATCCACTATTGTTATTATTATTGCACTATGTTAGTTATTTACTAATATATATTTGGTATTGTAAATATTTTTAAATTTTAATTCATTATTTAGTAATTTTTGTTATTTGTAATAATATCAGCACCAAAAAAATTAAATTAAAACTAAAAGTGAAAGAAAAAAGAAAAAGTTTGATGTAATATTTTTTTTTAATTCTTACATTTATTAAATATAATAGAATTTGTACTTTTTTAAGCTTAAGATAAGCACTTTAGGTAAGTAGTAATATATTACTATTAATAGTATGTATATATACAGTATGTGTAAATAAGATTTCCCCATTTGATATAAAATGAAAACGTTGCTTTGTTGAACGCGAACTGAGGTTTAGTTACCGAGCTGATCAGCTGGCCAGCTGCACAGAATACTTCCCACTAAATCTATGCAAGCGCTGGTGCCAGCCTTATAGATCTCGTACTACTATGGGAATACCTCATGTACACGCACTGTATTTAATTTTTTTCATAAACTTGATCAAATCCTGATTTTTTACTATAAGCAAATATCAACCCAAAGTTGATATACTTTCAATTTTTAACAGAGGTTTTCTATATATTTATAAATATTTATATTTTATTATCTTTAACCAGAAATTTCTTAACTTACAACTTATGAATTTGAACAAAGATATCGATTAGACGTCACCACGAGGTTACTAAGAGATTTTTTTTTGTTTAAAATAAAATTGTTACATTTTTTTTTTTTTTTTGAGGTTCATCAAGATTAAAGACGCCAATGCAGAGAAAGTTAAAAGTACGGAACACATAGAGGTTTTGCGCCTTTTTCGCTCAAATGGTAAATTTTCTATACCTAATTTTTGTTATCTGCATATTTAATTTTAAAAACCTATAATAATGTAGATTTTAATCATCATCATTTTAAAATGATGTTTAATGTTAATGGGAAGTCGAAACAGGGAAGAATATATTTGTGCCAAAAAACATTCCTTAAAAGGCTATAAATGACACTCTGTACCACAAGTGAGATATACATATAAACACTGAAAATTCATTATCGTACTAAATACTGAACGTTTTTGCATATAGGCAACATTTGTAATTAATTACAAGTTGTTAAAATAAAACATAACGTTGTGCTGTTATGTTTTACTGTAACAGCTTGTAATCAATAACAAATGTTGCCTGGGGTTCCAAATAGGCAAAAACGTTTAGTATGTGTATGTGTATGACCAGTCGCTCCCTATAATCTACATATTATGTGGATTATAGTTTTTTAAAGTAAAAAATTAGGCAAAGAAAATTTACATTTTTACCGAAAGCGCAGTACCTTCAGGTGTTCAATACTTTTATTATTATTATGTTAAAAAGCTCAAAAATATAAATATTCATAAATTTTTTTAATATTTATGAAAAACATTGTATATTATTTTTTTGTTTTAACTGCGATGCTTAATTATTGCATTTCCCGATTTTTTTATAATATACCGCGTAATTTTTATAAGTAAACAAATTTCTTTCGCTTTTTTAGTTAAAGGGGGCTAGTTTGATGAGGCATATTTACATATCAATTAATAAATCGTTGGTTTAAAATAAAATACAAATTTTAATTTGTTCTTTTAAACAGCAAAATCATTGAATAGTGGAGAAGGATCGTTTAAAATTTCCAATTTTCATGTGCGGTATGTAGGTACACTGAAAAAAATTACGTTCTTGGCTCAAAGTAGTCAACACTCTTGGCAGTTATTCTTTTAGCTTAAAAGATGTGTATCTTCAAACAAAAGTATTTATCTTGTCCCAAGAAAAATGTCGCTTTTGAAATATTTTAAAAATTCTCTTGGACCTGGCGCATTTGAGGCAAAAACCATTTATCTTGTTTTAAGATTGTTAAAAATTAAATAATTTTAAATACTTTGGCCCAAGAAATTTTCTTTTGAGACAAGACCACTTGTATTTCACACAAGATCAAAGAATTTTAAGTTAAAGAATCAGAAAGATCTTGGCAAGTGAATTATATTTTCATGTTAAGAGAAGGCGCTTTTGGACGTATTCAAAAGTGCGAAGCATTTGGCCTAATTTCATATGCCATTACCGCAAAGGATCCTTTTTTCAGTGTACCTTTTTTTTCTTATATTAATAATAATTAAGTAAAAAGAAAAAAATACATAATGCTAGTGAATAAATACACTGAAAAAACGATCTGTTAAATACGGCGAGGCCGTATTGTTGCCCTTACCATATTTCTGGTTCCAGCAACCAGAAACATAGTTTCTGTATTTAACTATTAATCTCGTTGCTCCAACCAGGTATTTTTTTTCAGTGTTGTATATCAAAAAGGTAGGAATAATGGCTAGTTTTTCAATGCACGCTTACATTTATCTGACAGCTTACCAAAAAAATGTACAGTACAATAAACAAATGGTGCTTAGACAATTTTACTAGTAGTTGAAATGCACATATGGTACTCGGTACATTTCAATTAAAATTTAAACATTATGTAAATTAAAAATCTCCTAAAGAACGATGAAAACTATTTCCACTTTATTTTAAACGAACGATTCATTTTTAAAGTACGGTTCAAACAACAAAAAAACAACAATAAAATAAAAATAATATGGCTTATTATTTATTATCACTATTTATCAGCCTCCTTTTTCACATCTAACCCGTTCACCATTTTCTCTATACTTTTTAAATCACTAGGTGTCCTAGGACTGGAAGCAGTTTCGGGTTTCGGTGATGCTGAGCAAGGCCTTATCGTGGGCGAAACGGAACTAGGCCTCAATTTACTCGTCGAGTTCGGGGAATTACTCAGAGATCTCGTGTGGCTCCCAGGGGTTACGGTTTCGAACGCGCTTCCCAACGGACTTGAACTTACCGCACTGTTATTAGAGTTCGGTAGCGTATAAGGGGTAAACCTGTGTCCTCCTTTGAGGTGGTTGTGAATAGGAGAAGTAGGACTCAGGTGGTGGGGGTTCGGGTGAGCCAGGTTTTGGTAATGAGAGAATAAAGCGGGATGTTGTGCAGCTAGAGCTAACTGCGCGTTTAGCAGGAAGTTGTGGTTCATTCCTGGGCTTGGTGCGCCAGCGAACAAACTCAACGGAGGAGGGAATGGGTTTCCTCCAGGTCCTGGATACATCCCCGCGCCGGGATAGAGATATGGTAGTAAATGGGGTGGTGGATGAATTGGAGGACCTACGCTGATGTTGGGTGAGGGGTACTCCCCTGAGGAGTGGTTGTTTGATGGACCTGCAGTTTCTTTTGGAGAGGTTGATGGTCGAAACGCGGTGCTACCTGGAGATTCGGAACATGAGCTTTCCGAACCGGAATCGTCGTGGAGTCGGCGGCGGATTGAGTCATCTTCAGCGCCTGGAATAAAAATAAACCTATATCATCTGTTTCTTGAATCTTCTCTCTCAAACAACAAATACGAAAATATTCACGGCCAACAATCAAAATTTAGTTTAAAAATTTAATGTTTTGGTAAAGATTTGTTGCTTACTTTACGTTTTAGTAAATAATATTTACCTGAATGATTTAGGGAACTAGCTATCGGCGTCGAAGCCAAAAGCGAAGGTTTTGGACTATCTGCCGTCCCAACTACATCCAATTCACTGTCGTCCGTTTTCGAAACAGTTGAACTATCTGCTGACATCCTGGCTGGCAACGGATGTGACGTCTTGTCGTCCGAATGCCTTTGAGCGAGCATCGCTTGCCTGTAACAATTGAAAAGAATAAAATTATAAAATTTGATGTCTTAAACAAAATGATAAAAAAATGCGAACAAAATCAAAACAGGTTTTGGCTTTTTTACAAGAAAAATGTTATGCGCGGTTTCCATCAAACAAAATAACAGTATTTGCCCTTTTTTAGTCAAAAATAGTTCTCCACTCGTGGGTAGAAAACCTTAAGTGCAAAATTGAGCTCTCTGTCTCAAGGCGTACTCAAGTTATCTTAGGTTTTATGAACCAAGAACTTCAGCAAGGAATACTATGGTATGAACCGTGTATTTCAAATCGTTCTTGAGTTATCGTGGTTTTCTGGAACATTTGTGTATTACGTATAATTTAAAGTTTTGCAAAATAATTCATAGCTTTTTTAAAAGTTTTTAAAATAGTCTCAAATATTTCGGTGTTTTCTAGTTTTTTTTTTATTATTTTCTGTATTCAATTACTTTTTTGTCTTTAGCGATTTATTTTTACTTCAGTGACTCTTTTTGTTTCTAGAACTGTGTCATTCAAATTCGAACGCATTTATGGCACAACAATCAGACAAACGACGTTCAATTGTTAAAACCGATTGTACCATGGATATTGATACATCAGATCGGGGGTGCTGGTTGAAACGCACATTGGGGAAAAAAGCCAAATTATTCAAATATATTTTTAGTGGGTTTGGACTTCACTGTAAAAATTAAACTCAATATTCAGTTACAAATGGATAGGAAGTTATGATCCTATACAAACGTACTTTAATATTTGTTAAAATCACTATAGTTCTAAAGTCGCGTACTTTAATATTTAAGGACGGACATGAAATGTTGCGTGTTTTTAACAAAAATTAAAGTACAATTATATAGGATAATAACTTCCGATTTTCTATTAATTTGTAACTGAATATTCAGTTTACTTTTTACAATATTTGAGATATTTGTGATTTTTTTAATACACTTATGGATTACTGGTCGACGACCAGTGGTCGTTAAAATATTGGTGTTACAAAAAATTACTTTGACATCTCATTTAATAATAAAGTTTAAAAGTGTAAAAGTAGTAGTAGTAAAGTTTTAGTCGCAACTTTGGTTATTTGTTACCAGAGCGTGTAGAGGGAAAGAGAGGGCATTGGTTAAATAGGGGTGTATGATACAAGGGGTGCCAATATAAGCAGCATAGTCGAATTATAGTAAAGTTTAATTGACCGAGTATACGGATAATTATAGTAACCTTTTAGACCGTCTGGAGTAGCTAGATATATCCTGGTGGTGGTTTTTTAATTCCAACGGGGTTCTTGAGTAGTTTATATGTGAGTCACGCGGTTTTTAGAGTGTGTTTGATTTTAAACCGTGGATCGATAATGGAAATATTTACCACATAAAGTCATTAGAGACATTAAGGCCCGGTTGTACAAACCTCGCTTAAATTTGAACCTAGCTCAACTGTCATGTGTTTCAATGGTAAAGGAACTCCGCTCAAAGTTAAACCAGGTTTGTACAACCGGGCCTAAAACAGTCAACGTTATGGGAACGATAAAATTAAAGCTCAATATCGCCGTGTTACGTTCTTAACCTCGTATCTTCAAAAAAATCGATTCTTGGTTCCTTGCACTAATCAACTGTACATCATCACTGATAAATTATACAAATACCAGTTAATTATATTATTATATTATCAATCTTCAAGGCTTTTCGTTTTAGTTACCAAAGTTTTGGTCATACGTTTGGTATTTACTGTTTGATTTCGGAATACTATGGTTACGTGCGGTTGAACCAATTGGTAGTAAAATTTGTTATCGTGCATTGAGAGCGGTTATAGCGTTTTGGTTATCGTTACATCTCTTTTCTAAAATATTTTCTCTTTGTTTGTTTATAAGTTTGTCACCGAAAACCTATAGTTTGGATTTGTTTAATGTAGATAGGTATTTTTAATGGATTTATAACCAGTAGAATTTTAAATAAACGGGTGAGTCTGTGACATAACGAAACATTCTGTCAAAACAATAAACAAATAGGTTATGTTTACTAGTCAATGTAACCAAGATATTCGGATGAAGTTTGAACCAATCTAATAATGTAATTACCAACTATAACCATAACCGCAACTTTGGTAGGTAATCCGAAAGGGCTTTTCATGTAGGTAGAGAGCTGGTTAGTGCATGGAACCAAAAACCCACTCTTTGGAGATACGAGGTTGAGAAAGTAACACGACGATATGGAGGGTTTTTGTAAATAACCAATCATGTTTACGAGACAAGATCGCAGTTTCGAAATTTATTTCTCAATGTGCAATCCAAATTAAGTATACAAGGTCAAAAACAGTATTTTTGCAAGACCGAATGACTGTCGCTACTGTTTTTGACACCCTTGCTATCACTATTTTTTAGTATAGTTCTGTTGTTTAATTTATATTATAGCTGGCTTTGTTTTTTTGATCTCATTATAAATGTCGCACTAGAAAATTCTAACCTAAAAATATTACCATAAACGATTTTACCGCTTGCTTTGTGTTTAGCTCGCGTTAAAAATTCAAATTAAAAGGCACCGTATAAAAGATGCTTTAAAGTAATCCAGTCGGTCTCTTTGCGTAACAGGGGTGGGTAGTTAAGGGGGTTCAAGGGGGGCGGGTTGTTACGGGGGGAGGATGTGTAAACCGCCTTATCGTCGGCAAATTAATAGCGACACTATGTGGCATTTTATATTGAAGGTCGCATCATCAACACATAAATAACTGGTTAATAAAAGGGTAACAAAATAGGTGTCTGGAAAACTCAGCCGAATAAGTTTGTTTTATAAGGTCATTGATACTAGATCCCTTCATATTCTGATACCTTATGCGACATTGTATAAACTAGAGTTTTTTCATATTCTGACCCTTTTGTCACCATAATATAAAAGTGTCATAAAAACATATTTTTTCTTCAAGCGTACTAAAATGTTCATATTTTATAACTGAACAGACTAGTTAGAAGGGATCTATTTTTTTACAGTAAAAAAATGAGTTTATTGTTGTACGCCGTAAAAAAAAGGTTAGTTAGCAAAACCATCACTGGCGGCAGCACTCTTTGACTTTAATGACAGCCATACTTCAAACTTGTTTGTTTATTATGTAAACAGGTGGTTGACTCGAGATTCTGTGCAAAAACCTTGTGTGAAATTGATTAAAAATGATTGAAAAAGAATATATGGTTTATACACCTACAAATCTCTCCGAAATTGCAAATGCTTCATTAGACAAGTTACCGTCAAAGTGGCGAAAAGCGTACGATTTAGCCTACGAAAAAAAATTAAAATGAGACAAGGAAGGCTTAAGTTTATTTCGAAAGGGTTTTATTGGCCTATTTTAATAAACATACTTTATTACTGAATAAATTAAATTCAAAAATTAATATTTAAAAAAAATATATAGGATGCATGAAGAAAAAATAGTATGTTTCACTCAGAGGAAAAGTGCTTATTTTTACTCGTCTGTAGTTTCCGGACTCCGCTTCGCGTCGTCCGTAATTTCTACAGACTAGTAAAAAAAAGCTTCACTTTTCCTCTTAGTAAAACAAAATACTATTATTGCAAGAATTTAAAAAACTTCCTAAGAGCAACACTAAAATAAGAAACCTGTTTAAATGTTTGTTTAAAAAAAATGATAATAATTTTTTAACCGTATGCTTGGTCAACCAGACTAACAAAAAATATTCTCTGATTTTTTTTTTGTTAGTCTCTTTGACCAGTAACATATTGAGCCATGTTTAAGCTACATAATATGCTCCTTCTACTAGAATATCATGATATTTTAAATGATATATCAGGTTGTTCACATAATCTTCAATAAGGTTTCTTTTATAAACGTACATCTACAGAAATTATTAGCACCACAAGTTTAAAATGTTGAATCAACACGGAAAGAAATTAGTGGGCTCTGCGCTATACATTATAAGATATTTGGTAACAGTGGCAAATTATAGTGATTTAAGCTATAGATTATAAGGGACACAATAACTAATAATGTTAAAAATAAATTGGAAACGATTATATATATTACAGACACGATTATATTTATTACAGGCACTATTATAAATTTACAGAAATTTTATTATATTATAAAAATTATTAGCACGGACAATAATTAAATCTATTTAAGCTATAAATGCCATACTATTTGTTATATTTTATTATTCACTAAACAATTAAAGTATTTCATATAAATTTTTACACTGACTGCCATAATTGTAAGAGAAAGCCTTGTATTTATATAATAAGCGATTATAATTTGCTTGGTATGTGTGTTATAGCGCTCCTAGCTATAATTTTTTTTTCCGTGAAGTAGGTAAAGATAGATTAGCAAAAATTGTCCGGCTGATTTGACAGTCACATTAAATATTTGCATTTAACACAAAAACTGTATGCATACAAATTTCGAGAGACGTGTAGACAGGGGGAGATTTTTTGAGGATCATTCTCTACAAATTGGCTTTCGGGGGGACTAATAGATACATTGATCTATTTTAAAAATATATCGGGTGTTGAATAAATTATGTTTTATATAACAAAACAGTTTTTAAGCGGATTAAGACAAACAGGATCCTAGTAAGGGGTTTTGTAAAGGAAGTGATGAATATTAATTTTTGCCCAAGCTGGCCTTTAAATTTGATTTTTTTTTGTAAAAACACCGAAAGAAATCATTTGTAAAAGGCAAAAATATTAATATATACTTACTTTTTTTCTCTCTTTCCTGCTCCAGTGTCTCTAAAACCTTTGGCAAATGGGTTGTTGTCTATTTTTAATTGGGTTATCTGTAACAAAAAAATATATCATGTTAATTACAAACTCTACAGCTAAATTTTAAATTATTAAAAAGTCCATATATCTCTCACAAAAAAATGCGCAGTTTAATAATAATTTAGGATAATAAATACATTTGCTCTATCGACTGCGCCATATGCACAGTAAAAAATGGCGTGGTGGTAAAAAAATATTTCACGAGTGGTTAAAAATAGTGTGTGTTCATTTTTGCGCTTGTGCGAATTATATTAACACTCGTAATTCACACCCATAGCTAACCATAAAATAATGGTACAAATTATTTTTTGGGTGTAAATTTTGCACTCTAAATTGTAAACTTTACACTAAAACTTGTTAAAAAGATTTGGATGTACAGGGTGTCCCGAAAACATACCGACAAACTTTAAGGGGTGGTAAAGGACATCAAAACAAACATTTTTTGTTTAGTAAATATATGTCCATTTTGTACGTCCCTGGTTAAAATTACTAAATAACAATTACATGAAATGATAGCCTCTAAGGCATGTAAAAAAATAGTTAGTGTGGTTTATAAGGTTCCAGAAATATTAAATAAAAACTATTTTTTAGATGTACCCTTAGGAGGTTTATAGCTCCCTTAGGGCTCATTTCCGGACCACCCTTTAGAGGAACTTTTTTTTCATATTTTTTAACGTAGAAACACCTCTTACATTGCTCTAACTTATTTCTGAATAACCCTGTATAAACGTATTTGGGCATTGCCGTAGTCGGGTAAAAACTAAAAGCCTAATTTATGTTAAATCGGCCTTCGGATTCTTTTTGGAATAATTTTCTAATTAAAAAAATATTCGAAATATTCGACTAATTATTCGCAGAAACACTAAAGATATGTCACATTGAAGAGTGCCCATCGTACCATGAACACGGTTAAAAAGGCGACCAAGAAACAAGTAAAAAAAAACAGAAGAGCATCGGTATCTTGGCGCTCAGCTATTTGTTGATAATTAAGTATTTATATCAACAGGACCGTAACCATTTTTTCAAATAAATTTTAAAAATTCAATAATATCGCAAATATTTAGTTACGGTGCTGGACTGACATAGTTTTTCTTTTTAGTTATATTCTGCACTTTCAATACAAATTATTTTTATTCGATACATTAATGTATCAATATCTAATGCATTAGATATTGCTTTATTAATGTCTAAGGGAACGTTCAAGTATTACGTAACGCAAATTTGATCATTTTGGACTTTAAGACAACTGCTAACTTTTTTCAAGTTACTTGTCAAACTGACAGCTATGTCAAAATAGTTTTTAAACCATTAGTAACTAATATTTGGAGTTACTACCTTTAGGTAGTAGAAAAAATGGTATATGCACCACGTATGCGAAGTGTTCTCGACTGAGTTTTTGCCCCGACCCCGTCTCAGCAAAAACACTTCAGTCTCGAACTTAGTTCGCATACTAGGTGCATAATATACTATTAAATTCAAATACTCCTCATAATAATTTAAGTATAGATGTTTTTCATTTATAATAACAACATATTTCCACACTAAAAATATTAAATACAGCTATATCTGCAATACTCTCACAATATAACAGCCGATAAAAAAATTCACTCGACACAATATCGTATAAAAATGTCCCCAATATGAGTTATAAACCCATTATGTCTTTATTAGTTTATGATTTATCATTGATTTATTTTAAGAATTCATATCAAAACAATATAAAGATCTGCAATAGTCTTTCAAAATACCACTCGCGATTTTTTCGCAGCCTTTAAATGGCTATATTGCCGACGGGAATGGCGTTAATGGATACATACTTGTACATGGACATCACGTTAAATGGGCAATTATAAATTTTATTAATGTAATAAGTACTTACAATGGAGTAAAACTAAAAGAGTACTAGCAGTATATGATAGATTTTATTAATTTATGACATTTTACAAAATACAAAAAACATTAATATTAGGTATTTGATACAAAAAAAAACTACCAGCATTGTTAAATAATTAAAATTAGAAATTCTAATTTTATCCGCCAATTCTTAGGCATCTACAACATATGGAACAAAAATGGGACAACGATAACTTAAATACGTGTACTAGTTACTGGAATGATATAGTATGTATAGTACTTGAACCAACAGTGGTTTAGCTTTAATCTTAGGTTAAGCTTATAGCCGAAAACTGTTTTTTTATTTTAAACTCAGTTTAGTCATTATAATCTCGGTTTAAGTCCAAACGTTACTTTGTGGGTGCAGACATAGTAACGTATAGTACGAATATCTATAAGCTGCATTTAATATAACTATATTAATGTCCCCATTTAGCTTAGTTTTACATTTTCTCTATTTCTTTTAATTTTCTTCTATAAATGGAAAATTAATAATAGCATAAACACTATAGATATAGCACGTTATAATTATTTCCTTGCGATTTAATTATAAGGTAATATTTATATAACATTCTTCGATATATAATAGGCGGCTATTCGCATATAATAAATTAAATAAATAAATTAAATGAACATTTTCTAATAGGATTTATATTATAATTTATTAAAATTATTATTAATAGATACACACGGGTGTCCCTCATATTGACTATCGAGAGCTATTTAATTTATAACATATTCACAGCTGTACGCTCCGTTTTTGCTTCATAATTATTAAAATTAATTAACAGATTGGTATTAATAAAATATCATTTCATTAAGAATATTATTCCTAAATTTGATTATAATAATTTTTAGAATGTATAGCCGGCGCAATGGAGCTCTTTACAACTAGAATTATGAAACAAAAGACGTCTACCCTATCTCTATCTCATTTGTGCTACACTTTCCAGCTAACCAAATAAATACTGTATTTGTTTTTCATACAACAAATACAGTATTTATTTGGTTGGCCGGAAAGTGTAGCAGTAAGCGGCACGAACGAACATAGCTAATGTGAATCTGTAGAATAAGATAATTCTACTAAATATTAGATGGCGCCAGTAATTTCTTTAATTAAAATAATATAGTTACACTTTTCGCCCGGCCAAGTAAATATTGTATTTGTTCAACAAAGAACAAATACAGAATTTGTTTGGTTGGGTGGAAGTGGGAGTGTATGTATGTCTTCCATCCTTTTTGGGTAGAACTTTTGTCCCTGTCTAATCTAACGGGAGATATTTCCATTACTATAGACTATTGTGCCTCTCACTTGCACGCATCCTGCGTTACGAAGATTATGAAAGCGCGCTCGGCTATTATAGCCGAGCGCGCTATAATAGTGAAAATTATTACTATAGACACTATAATAGTGAAAATTATAACTATAGACACGGTAAAACTAATTTATTAAAAACAAATGTAATGCTTCGGATTTAAATATGTATACTCTTCACAGTTAATAGACAGACGGCAGGCAGATAGACAGACGCACGGAAAGACGGACTAAGGGTGGTCATATCGCATACTCGACGGGCCATGACCAAAGAAGAGGGCCCTGCTTTTGAAAGGGGACTATGTTCATCTAAATACCTAAAAGGTATAAAGAGCTTAGGCCAAGAGGGCCATTCCCGATGGCCCATCAGAATTATCAGTGTCGATATGATATTAAAATACAGACATCTCCTTAATAAGCCATGATTTGCCTTCATTCTGTAAAAACCGGAAGAGACGGTACCGGTTTTGTAAATTTAGCTTATCGAGAAAATTATGTCAGCTGTTTAATACTTCTAATTAAAAGCTAATTAGTTATGTTAATTATTGTTAAATATTAGCAAAAAATAACCGTGTGAATCTACACGTATCTATTTTAAAAATGTGTCGAATATTGAAAATGCTACACATTTTTTAGTATACTGTTTCTACAAGCTTTAACAAAATTATATTTTTTTATACTAGCTTGTGATAGATTTAACTTTTTGTTTTTTTTTTTTAATTAAATTTTGGACTTATTTGGACGTTTCCTTAGTTCCCTCCAATATTTAGATTTTTTTTTAATATGAACTAAAATATAAAGTTTACGTTTTAAACTTTTTGAAATATGGCGCCTCTCTATGGATTTCTTAAAAATAGACTTTTTTCCAAAGCAAATATAAAAATAACATATCCTTCTATTTTGTATTGGTTTTTAAAGAAGAATATCTTTTTATTATGGACTTTTGGTCTAAATTACAAAAATATATTTTTGTTTTAAAAAATGAAAACTGATAAAAGAAATGATGAATAATTGGTTTGTCAAGGTTCGCCTAAGCCAAATCACTTAACTCACGCAATTATTGACCAATGAGGGTTATTCTTTCTTAATCTCTTACTTGTGATGTTGTCATATCCTGCATTTCTATATTAAGAATTTGCAATAAAAATATTAAAACAATTATGATCCAGGCCATTTTAAGAGCTAAAATTTTTTGAAAGTAAGATTTTTTTATACATTTGTAGGTGTGCATAATCTAATAATTTTGGGTGTTAAGCCCAAAGTCCAATGCACTTCTTTTTTCTAATTTATTTTGGAAATTTATAAAATATCTTTTTAGAACTACGAAGATTTTAATAAATAAAATGCTTAAAAACCCGAAAAACCACGGTTTAAATGTCGGTGCCGCTACAATATATTAATTTGTTGTTCTTAATTTACATACTAAATTATTTTGCTCGTTTTGTTTTCTTTATTTTTGTTACTTGGTGTGTTTTTTCGATGTCATTTACATAAAAATTTAATTACATTTGTTAAATTCATATCATGTTACACCTTTTTCGTGGCTGAATTTCACGATTATTTTGGTATGCAAATAACAATATACTATATTAAAATGTAATAGAAATATGATTGTGATCTAACCATTTCTGAAAAATTATTTCGAGCATTGTTGAATAAATTAGAGTTCTTATATATTTTTTTTTTTTCATTTTATTAATTACGGTTATGAGCGAAAAAACAATGAGCAGAATAAGGAATCAAAACATAATTTTATACGTAAAATTTAATACGTTCTGTGTACTTCAGAAGAAGTACTAATTCTCATCATCAGTAGTTTGTTTGGGTCTTTAAGAGACAGGCGCAGCCTATGGCTCATTTATCTAAAAAATAATTAATTTGAATGGATAGTAGTACTAATTCTGGTCTCGTTATAACGCAAAGTGGTCTTGTTAATCTCGACAGTCACAGATTATGTATGTGTCACTATTTCTGTTTTATTGTTTGGTCTTAAGGTACTATTACCGTCTAGAAGGCCAAGGCCAAGGCCATTTTGGAGTGTTACACCCATGTTAATGGTATAGGAAAATAGCGTTACAAGGGGGAGGGGTGGGGGTCCAAAATGATTAAAATTAATACTTGAACGTTCCCATGGGTTTAAAATAATAATTTAATAGTGGTCTCTTTTAGACTTGAATGTCGGTCACTGCCTTGGGCGGGACTATTTCCCCAACGTCAGGGGCAGTATATATACTGCTATAGTTTATTGTATTACTTTTATGAAAACATTATCTTGTGTAGTTATTATAACTACTCATAAAAACGGGGGTAATACTTACTTTTTCGTTTTGATAGGCGGTAACTGCGATGAATTCCGTTTCTTTGAACACGTACGTTCTGAACGTTGAATATGGTAATTTGAGGATATCGTTCGCTCGGACTAGATGAAATCTCGGTTGATATTTGTGCATTGAATTTAAAATCGTCTGTAACAAAACAAAAATCATATATTAACATTTTCATAAATAGCATCACTAAAAGCATTTGTTTCCAGTGTCTAAATAAAACTGAGTAAATTTAACCTATATAAGTTTTAATTTTTAGATACACCAATCCAAGTTACATTGTTTAAAAAATCTACCAATTACAAAGTTTTAAAAAGTTTCATAAATTGACTTCTTAAAGATTAGTTTGAGTTTAAAATTTAAAACTATTTCTGTGATACCATGACGATATAGCGTACTAATAAAATAAAGTTTTTATAAGTTCAGTTAATTAATGCAAAGAACGGAAAATTGACTGTTTGGAAATACTAGGTTGAGAAAATAAAACGACGATATTAAAAATCAAATCATTAAATTTTGATGGTTTTTTTTTCTAAGAATACAACATGAAAGGGTTAATTTAAAGGGTTAAAAGTTTAAAACTGTATGATAAAAAAAATCGTTGGCTAAGCTGGCACATATTTGCGGAAATCAATATGTGTATTAGCTTACTTACTACAAAAAGTGCCTTGTCTGTCTGCGATTCAAGAGATTTAAAAAAAAATAAAGTCAGGGTCAGAGTTAGTTATTTAATTTTTTTATATTTTACTAAAGTTTAACGATTAAAAAAATTAACTTTAACTACTGAATAAGAAATTTTAAGATCTTTTGAATTATTTACCACTCAACTTCTGTGTTTATTTTAAATTTTGTGGGGGAAATTACAGAACAGGGGATAGCTATAAGGTTTTGAGTTTTCAGCGAAAATATATTCTTCCAAAAATAAAAGTTCTACTGTATTGTATTTTTTTAAATTCTAACTTCAGGGTTTTTTAGGTGTTTGGTTTTAAACGGAACACAGGGCGAATAATAGATACTTTACCGACAAACAAAGTCCTATTTTGGCTCAAGTTCATATTTATTAAGTTAAAGTATTATCGTAAGCTTTTATGTAACTAAAGGGTATTAGTAATACCGTATTACAAGAGATTACATGTCATATAAATACCTTATAGACAAGTAGGTTATTTTTTTCTGATAATTTTTAATTGTTGTTCAGTAACTTTTAAATCAAAAATTGTTTCGGTTTGTCTCCATAAAAAAAAAAAAATATATATATATATATATACATACTGCACGTTTGTGGGTTAATAGCCGAAAATATATTTATTAGAAAGTTATCTGTCGTTAAGATCAAATGAACAGGAAACAGTACCATTTCATCCTTTTTGGAAATCATCAGCACTGTGTATCCTGTATGTTGTTAATATTTAAATAAAACGTTAGTTAGATATAAAAGTATGGTGCCATCTATTGATGTAGTCACTGTTATCTGTTCACTTGTTCACTTGTTATTTTATTAAAAACAATACCTCTTTGTTACATTCTTTTTAATTAATACATTTTTTAAAATAAAAAAATCAGAAACAAAATTTTATTAATCGAAATCTTGGGCAAGTTAGGTATGTAAAATTTGCAATTTCCCTAGACACCTAGTTTTCATTTAAAAACCACGATATGGCTATGCAATTGAGAGGCTCCCATAACTAACATACGATGCCGTTATTGGCTTGGTGAGCCCTCATGTGTGTTTTGCGCAGGCTTATAACGTTATGTTTATGATTATACGAGCCTATGGATGGCACCTAAATAAAATATATCTTTTTGATTATGGTTGTAAACAGCAAGAAGTTTACATGTTTCACATGTAAATTCTCCTAATAAAGAAAGAATACTTATGTAGACGTTACTAGTAGAAAGTAAATTTAACTAATTATTTTGTTGAAATACGTAAACGTAATCTATTTTCATTTGCATTTCGGTCTGATTTTATCCTTATTAGTCTCGGCACGACTTAAGGAGATTAAGTAAAATACGAAGGGAAATCTTAACTTCACCACCACATTATTTGAGGCATTTACAATCAAACGGGCACAAGTATAAAGTTACTTTTAAAACAGATGACTTTATTTGTGTAGTTGAATTTACCAAATCTTACTTTAAATTTTAAATTGTAGTTTTCAAGGTATTTACCAATCATATATAAGGTTTAAAGAAATCCAACAATCCCAGGCATGGTTTTAAACATATTGTATTATTAATTAAAAAATTTTCTATGCTTTTTTTAAGATCATTTGTATTTTACAAAAGACCAGCTTTATAAAATATGAAAATGCATGTAAAATTAATTAAATAAATAAGAATAAATATCTAGTGCAAATTTTAAGTTACGTACATATGTTTAAAATTAAGAAGCTTACAGGAATATTAAAGGCATGTAATTTACACCAAATCATTTTTAAAGGACCCCTAATTTTAAAATAAATTAAAATTAAAAAGCTTAGGTTAATATCTAGGGTATGTCATTATTTTTTAAAGATCCCCAACGCTATTTTGCTACGCCACTGCATTTCGTACTAATAACCCATTAATATATAACAAATATAAACATTCATTGGTCAATTATCATCAATAATGCGAGTTTTCATACACTGGTACTAATTTAATGTCTCTTTGCTAAAAGGCAAAATGTATTTTAAATTATTTTAAGTAAACGAAAAATTTTGATTTCAAAGAACCTCATTATTATTTGTAAAATAAAGAGGCCTTGCCAAAGTAAATAACAAGAAGTTTTTAAAATAAATTAACACATAAATATATCGTAACTCCAGCTTGCAATGAAGATAACTAGAAAAGCACTCAATTTAGCAATTGCTCAAGTCTTAAGAAAACTCTATAAAGTTAACTGTCTGCGTTTTGGGTTGTTTTCCTTTTATAACTGTTGTAAAATAAAAAGACAAGCAAGTTTGCAAAAAGAAATGATTTTTACTTTTTTTCAGGTGGTTTAAATGCTCTTACTATACCAAAATAAACTCTAAAACAGCTCTTGTCTAAATACAAAAGCTTTTAAGCATTTTTGAGCAATATATTGTAACTGTACTTATATGGTCTTGTATCGAAAATTGTCTCAAGTAAACTTTTTCCTACAAGAACCGGAATAACTTTGGTACATTACACAAAATATAATCCCAGCTAAAAAAACCTTCATATTCTTCTTTTCCTTCCTTATTAGTGGCCTTTTCTCAAAGAGATAATTAGCCAAATCAGCATTCATTTGTATTATTTTACGGCGTAAAAAAAAGTCCAAACCGTCTCACTTTTATATTTTATTTGGCAAAAAAATCACATTTTACAAGTAACCCTTTTAAAATTCCTATAAGCCTTCGCAGCAAAGCAATATCGTTTAAAGTGGAGAAGAAGAAGAAGCGAAAACAGGTTTGCCATCGATGATTTGTTCGATATCAAAAACGAAACAACGAGCATTGGCGAGGACAGGAAGAACGTTGTGAAGTGGTGTGTGTGGTCCCTGTTGGTACTTGGGGGGGCATTGCATGTATTTACGTCGGCATAAAATCGAGAGAATATATTTATGTGGGTATCCTTAGCGTAATACATTGAGGTATGTGAAAATTGGATGTATCAATATAAAACGTTTTGGTATTATAACTAGATGACTATTTGCAGAAAAAGAGGATAGTTTGTCGGTTATGGAAAAGGAGCTAATAGCTATTTTCTAATTGGGACTAGATCATTTAAAAAGACGACTAGCTTCGAAAAAAGGGATTTCTTTTAAAATCTTCATATAAACTTTTATCTAGTTAACAGACGAGTTCATATGAAAAGTACAAAGTTTCTCCTTAAGGCCTTCAATGGGTGGTATATCCTAATCAAGATTTTGAGAAATCTTATTTTAACTATTCTTGGGTAGCTATTTGTGGATTGAAATACCCATAAAACAAGAAAATATACATTAATTTCGCTATTGGATTTGAATTTAGTAACAAAATATTAAAATAAATCCAAACTAACATGTTATTTATTGCTATAATTTGAAATTTGATGTTATATAACATGTTATACGCGTTTATTTAAGAGATTTTTTCTTAACCTAATCTTTTTTTCAAGGAAACCTGTCGTTATGGAGTTATTTGCATACGCGTGATGGTATCTATTATAAGTGGTACTACTTAGTTAGAACTAGACGTGGTATATGTGGAACATAATAAACTAAAAAAAACTTTGTATTAGATCTAACTTTATAGAGTTTATTATTATTATTATTATTATAAAAATGATATTTTTGTCTAAAAGATAGTCCTGAGACGATTTTCACGAGAGCAAGTTTTAAGGAGGAAACACTGTGTTTTATTTGTCACTCTTTAACTACAGTGTAACCAAAAAGTAACAAAATTAAGACTTAAAAAACCATTAAAATATCGTTTTTCGACAGTGTTGAAAGGTAGTATTTTAAAGACTGCCTTTATTAAAGTAACTTTAAAAGGTGTAAAACCAGAAGCATATTAGTAATTATTATGCAAAGTAATAAACGGCCATCAAGCTGCAGAGCTTTTAAGAAGTAACCGACATCCGTGAGATCTCGACCGGCTTTATCTAAACATTTTTTTCAGCGATTTCAACTTTAAAACGTTCACTAAAAAGTCTATAAACTCAAGAATTTCTTCTCACTTAAAAACGGCTATCTGATAATCATAATTATTTTTATTTTTACGTACTTATTTCTTTATTTTTTATTTTAATGTCAGTGGCGGAACTAGATTTTTCATGCACGCATATAGGTTCAACCTCGAATGAGGAATGAGGCATAGTTAAGTTATGGAGTTAGTTAAAAACTAAAATATATTTAACTAATTACTTTATCATAACAAAATCATATTTCTGTCTAATCTATGTTTTGATATTTTATATTTTTTTATAATTGTATTTAATTTTCAAAAATGATTACCTAAATATTTAAAAAAAAATGTTAATCAATGTTATAAAAGTTAAATTACTGTAAATTAAAAAATTCTAGTTAATTTGAACAAAGAATTCTAGAAACCATGCAATATATTTTTTAATGATTTTTTCATCCGGTACCCACCTAAAATATTTACTAATGATGATTTTTTTTCCATAATGTTTAAATCTTAGTAATTTTAAATTTATAACGTGCTAGGAAAAAAGGCATCTCAAGGCAATACAAGTAAATTAAACAAAAATATATTTTTTTATTTTTTTGTCGCAAAATTTACCTAATTTATTTAAAAAAAATTAATAAATAATGTAACCAAAGATCTAATAATGATAAAATAATATGTATTAAAAAAAGGGTACTAAAATAAAACAACCCTCGAGCTGGGTAATTCTATTTTTCTACTTTTTAGTAAAGGTCTCCTTCGCGTGGACCAGCACAATTTATTTTAAATACCAAACGGAAAGGAAATGATATATTTTTGGAATTATTTTTTCTCATATCAGATGCTTAATGTACCGTTTAGTGTGTAATTTCCTTAATTTCTTCAACTAATTATATACAGATATTAAAAAAAGTATATTATAATAGTTGAAATAATTTAAAAACTGATGCCCAAGAAAAAGCAAATTAAAGAAAAAAATATATACTTTTTTATTTTTTTTTATACCTATATTAGGATAGATATTATACATAATATTATAATAATAGAATATTCTATAACTAGTATGGAATAGACAATAAAAAGTTTGTATGACGGTCCCGCGAGTGCAGAATGACTATTCCATACGTGTTGTAGACTATACTTTTTCTTCGATTTCAAATATGAAACACTGTATGGCTTTAAACTGCAGACAAGGTTAAAAACAATGTTTTTTGTGACTCGACATTGTAAATGCAACAAAACACATATTTTTAAATAAAGCGATTAATGTTATTTAATAATTTTATCAAATCTGAACTAAATTGATAAAAAACTGGTCAAATATTAAGAAAAACTAATAAACTTTATGTAATTTTAACGCAAAACTTTAAATTGCATTAAATTATTCAATATTTCATGGTAAAATATATATATATATATATATATATATATATATATATATATATATATATATATATATATATATTTTTGCTAATTCTGCTACAGTTTTCTTTACTTTTATAAAGAAGAGATGGCACTACATATGCTCATTCTAACACTTGATACGGAATATTCATACCGTATCTAGAGCTAGAATGGATTCATTCTGTGTTTGAAAAGTGTCTGTATTTGCTTACATTCTAAAGCAGTCGTAGAAAAATATTATACCATTTTAATGGTATTCTTAAAATAATATAATAGTCCTAATGGTTTACTTGATTTTCATAATATTTTTATCTATTCTTAAAAGCATTTCTAGTGGTCGTTTTATTGTGAATTTGCCTTAATTAGTTTAATTTAATTAAACTAAATAATAAAATTACACTTAAAACTAAAAGAAATTAATTAAAAGGTTTGATAAACACATGGCGTGCTTAAGAAAAAAGCCTGCTGCAAATGTAATACTGTTTTTACTTTAAATTACAAAAGAACTAATTTTTCTTTATAATTTAAAATATGCAGATATTAAACCATGAATCTTAGGCGCAGCATATCTATAAACCACTAAAAAAATACCCTACATGGATACATTTAAAGTTCAAGTTAATTTATTAGGAAAGTTATGGATAATAATAATAATAATAAATGGACTCTATTAAATGAGCGTTTAGCTAAAAGCTGGATTGCAAATTTAACTTTTTTCTGCTTCACGGATAAGAGTATATAGTGGTAAGAGTATATTTTGGATAATATAAGCATGCTGATTCCGAATCTGACTTTAGTTTTTTTCCATCACGTCAGAATTTTGCGAAAATGAAAAAATAGTAAAAGAAAAATATATAAATATTTATATAGTAGATAAAACTTTTACTTTAATTGACATTTATTGACAAAACAGGACTTTTGCAAAAATTTTATAATATAATCATTTTTTGAAGTTAAAACTAATATTAGGGTAGAAAAATATTACATGTTTACATGATTACATTACATGTTATATATTCACAATTTTTTTTGTTTGAAAATTTAAATTTTTCAAATAATATTGTCATTTTCTTTTTTTTTCATCTTACTAAAATCACATTTCGAAAACAATTTAAATTGTGTTGACCATTGTATATGAAACAAAACTGTATCATTAAAACCTACAAATCACCCAACCATTCACATAAAAATACCAAAACTTCGGGCCTTATTTTTATAATTATTTTAATTATTTCTTCGAAAAGCCCGAAATAAAGCAGATCCGACTTGATTTTTTGACGACGTTTTAGGTTTGCATTATCGCCTTCTTGATGTTGATTAAATAAATAAATAGTCCAGTGAACAGGTGGTTTTCAGAATTAACTATAAATTATATTATTATATAATATGACTTTCCGCTTTTTCTTTGTTTAACTTCAGAAAAAAAAACCTTTTATCACCCTTACTTTTGCTAAATTCCAGCCGAAAGCTCTGGTCCAGATTTACAGTCATTAGCTTCAAAAGTTCTTGCATTATTGTGGTCACCAACTTTCCAAACAGACTAAGGCTATTTGTACGCCCGACGTACACGAAGTGTACGTCCTGTACTCTTATTTGCTGAATTTTAGGGTTATTAAAGCTTTTAAGGTATATTTTTCATCATAATTGTATTTTCCCCGTTTAAATAAGTGAGGCTTCGCCTTCCTATTAGTATCAAAAACACCAGACAGGCGAAAAACCGACCTCAACCAAAGAGTTAGGTTATGTTACGTCGGACGTTTAAATAGCATAGAGAAGGACAGAGACCCATAAGTCCAGCCTGCGCAAGATTATTTTGTGACAGAACGGGGCAGCGAAATGACGTAACGCAATATATCTGACCTTGCGCAGTACGCATCTCTATCAGCCGTGAAATGCTGTCGGTCGTAAAACAATTCATCACCCCAGTATTTATTTGTCTTATCTCCAAAAATCCCCCAGTAAAAATCTTAAAATGTCCAAAAAATAGAGATATGGCAAACCAATACTGGGGTGACGAATTATTAGTAGTTTGTTTATACTGTCAGATCGTCGTTTGTTACTGTTCATTTTTCGACTTCTACTGTGTTTTAATTGTCAATCCCTGGTGTACTCAAAGTAGGTGTACAAAATCCCGAAACTCAAACACACCTCGAAAAATTCTTATAAAATCATTTTAAAAAATTATTTCGACGTTTCTTCGTAGATATTTATTGTTTTTTGTTGAATTTTTTACAATTTTTATTTTTTTTTTATTTAAAAATACTCGTCAAAAACAACAATAGTAGTGCGCATGTGCAAGTTTATCTCAGATGCGCTAGGCACATTTATCACAGTATTCCGCAACGGACTTGGAGTTCTTTCCTTGTCTATGTTAAATAGCCAGTTCGTTCTAAAAAACGAGTCAACTGTTTTCACGTGAGATGAAAGTTTGGAGGCTTCCTACATGGGATCTTTATCTTTACAGTAGCGCCATCACTTTAATGTAAATCTTGTGTCTAGATATTTTTGTTTTTATATTAATACGAATCTATAGTCTGTTCCAATGAAGTTGACAGTCCCTTATTTTTGCGTTTGTTATATTTTAGTGGGATCTCATGGTGAAATTTAAAAATTCAAAATGGCTTATCCAATATTGCGGACAAAATTTTAAACTCCTTATCGAATTTGCTAATGCCTAAATATGTTTTTGAGGTCGCAGAATTCAAACCTACGTCCGAATTTCAAAATTAAAAATAATGGATTAATAAAATAGATTATTAAATAATGAATATATTAAACTTTAGGGTGCTTTTCTAGCAGGCTAGGTGTTGGTGGGCATGGGGGCTATGAACATCCTTCGGCCTATACCAGATTTAGTCAAAATTTGTATACGTTTTAGGTATTTTGATGAGCATGCCCGGCCATGGCTCCTTCTTTGGATTGGTTCAAATTTATAAAGATAGAAAACGTCCTAAGTAATCGGAGTTTAGATTATAGAGATTTCATATTTTGGCTACCCCCCTAACACACCCCCTATTACTACAACCTTAAATAACGCGGAGTATGAATTGTATGAATTTTGGTACAATTTGTGTTAAGTAATACTTGAACGTTCCCTAATGGATGGGGGGGGGAGGGGCTTGACCATCCAAATGGGGAATATCCGTCCAAATACCTAAAAGTTTACAAATTTTGACTAAATACTGGGCCGATGAAGGCTATTTATCATACTTATATATAAAAAACTTGTATACATTCTAATATAAAAAAATCTCATATTTCCATCCCCCGTTAAAGCAAATTTAATAAAAGTTTGGCAACATAATATTCATATGGGAACGAAGTATAGGTGCTATGGCAACTTAAAGGTTGGCCACACAAGAATTTCTGTGATATCTACTGACCCGGGAAAATAATAAAAGAACGTCGACGAAACAAAAGTTGTTTTTAATGCTGAAGAATATTTTAGATAGCGACTGTCGGTAAAGAAGGTAGTGACCGCGTGTGATATCCGATATCAGCTATAAAGGCAAGAGCTACCAACCGATTTCATTTTTTAATGGTGAGTTATTATTCGGAGGTGCTTAATTTATTCATCAGTCATATTATCATCATACTTAGCTATTATGCTTGAAGCGGTGGTTTATTCGGGTTTATCTATTACTACTACACAGAAAAAAGTATTCCTTAAACCAGGGACACGTGTCTTTCGATATGTTCAAATAGCTATATTCTCTTGTTTTAAGGTTAGCGTTTTCTTGGACCAAAGTCAGTGTCCTTGAATGAAGAGCGCAGTTCTTCATTCAAAACCCCGCGTTCTTCATTGAAGGCCAATAACTTTGATGCAAAGAAATGCTAGCTTTAAAACAAGAGAATATAGTTTTAGATTTTAAGCTTTCACGGCCATTAAGATATAAAGAACTTTCACTTTCGAGTTTAGACCGTGTTAATGGATTTTCACTTTCCGACGTTTCGTCTCTTACTACTAGAGACATCTTCAGGGATTAATCTGAAACTAAGTTTCGAATCAACTTGTGTCACTATTTATGACGAGTTGTGGTTATTCACCCGTGACGAGGTTTTTCCTGTCAAAGACTTCCATATTGCAGGTAAGTGGTAACCAGTGTCCCGATTGATATTGTTAGGATGCTTGATGATTTCTATCGATTCCCGTATCTTCCTTGGCATTTTTCTGTTTTCTGTTAATATTTGTTTTGTTTCAGACAAGTTGATTTTATGACCTGTTTCATGTACATGTTCGGCTACTGCCGATAAGGAAATTTGTTTCTTTCTTATATAATACCCCTGAGTTCAGAAGGCGTATATAAAATACCCTGCTCCTGTGGTACGGTTTACATAGGTGAAACTAAGAGAAAAATTTCTACAAGACTTCAAGAGCATGAGCGCAATATAAGAAAGAAACAAATTTCCTTATCGGCAGTAGCCGAACATGTACATGAAACAGGTCATAAAATCAACTTGTCTGAAACAAAACAAATATTAACAGAAAACAGAAAAATGCCAAGGAAGATACGGGAATCGATAGAAATCATCAAGCATCCTAACAATATCAATCGGGACACTGGTTACCACTTACCTGCAATATGGAAGTCTTTGATAGGAAAAACCTCGTCACGGGTGAATAACCACAACTCGTCATAAATAGTGACACAAGTTGATTCGAAACTTAGTTTCAGATTAATCCCTGAAGATGTCTCTAGTAGTAAGAGACGAAACGTCGGAAAGTGAAAATCCATTAACACGGTCTAAACCCGAAAGTGAAAGTTCTTTATAAGAGAATATAGTTTTGAACATATCGAAAGACACGTGTCCTTGGTTCAAGGAATCCTTTTTTTTCTATGTGGAACGTTAAAACCTCAAACTGTGGGCTACTATATTGGAATTAAAAAATATTAAAAATTTCATCAGTTTTGGAGAAAAAAAAATCTTCAAAAAAAAATATTTAAAAAATAATAGTTGTATGGTTGAATGGCGACTTTTAAGCTCTTTAAAATGTTGCATCACAAGAGTGCCATTTAAAATAAATGTCCCCCATTGCGCCGCAGCCTTACCAAATGAACAATTGAAAAATATTGCAAAACACGTTAAAAACATAACCCTCCTTCCACATAGCTGTAGTCGGGTAAAAAAACTGACCAGCTCTGCCGGTATATGGAGTGACTTTTATTTTATTTACTGTAGAAATTTAATAGTATATTTCATAACATACGTTTTTAGCGCACACGAACAAGTTTAGAAAACGAGCCGCTTGCGGCGAGTTTTCTAAAGTACCAGTGCGCTAAAAACGTGTTAAGAAACGAGTGCTTTATACAATTTTTTCTATTTTGCTCTAAAATTTAAAAAACTTACATTTAAATTGATGACAGATTTAGGGATTTTTGTTTTGGGTTTGGATTACAGTTTACACTATGTTTAAAATTCTAAGAACAAATGACATTTTGATATATTTTACAGTCATCTCTTTTTTTTTCACTGCAATTAACCAGTCTACAATTTTAACACGGTAAAAAATAACTCAAACACAAAATTTTGTAAAAAATTAAACTTTAAATCGACATTGACATTTGCACGCAAAATGTCAAGAGATAGGCTTTTGTATGTTGCCAACCCAACAGAAAAAAAAGTACAGACCTCTTATGGGCCTACAAGTTCAAACGAAAAATGCGTGTGATTATGAGCTTATAAGAGTCGCAAAATAGAAAAAAATATTTATCCAATACATACAGATAATAAGACAATTACCAGCTTTATTTTAAATAGATAAACTCAATAATAACCCCCGCGTGGCTTTTACTTTTTATTGAGTGGATAATTATTTATTTTACCCACTCAACTGTCACTTGTCAAATTATTTTCTTGTAAATGTCATTAAAATTTTTAACAAAAATATGAATACCTAAGCTATTTATTGGATAAAACATTGTATGGCACTCATGGGTAAACCGATATTGCCCTCTCGGAAATTAACCTGCTTGGCTGACGCCTCGCAGGTTAATTTTCTCATGGGCAATATCTTACTTTACCCACTAGTACCATAAATAACTATTCTCTGTAACCGTCGAAGAGTGTAAGATATTACACCGCACACCGCGATAAAATATGAACATAATTTCGCGGAATAATAATTATTTGATTATTGTGTATAATTTTCGCATTTGAATGCACATTAGCGATCGTGGTCGGCTTTGGGAAAAATGCCGACAGACAGATCAGCGGGTCTTTAGTGACGGATAAATAAAGGTGCAAGGACTTATTAAAATATTCACACTTGATTATTGGACGTGAATGAGAAAATATCTTCGCTAATAAGGTGATAATATTTTACAGAAACCTGTTTTTGTTCGTACTAAAATAGGAGTTTTGCTAAATTGATTTTTTCAGTCGGACAAACTGCTTTATTTTGATATCAAGGATAGAAAGAAGCGCGGTTTAAGTAAAGGAGAAAAAAAATAGATTTGTTGTAATAGTTATTTATGGTACTAGTGGGTAAAGTAAGATATTGCTATGAGAAAATTATCTGCGAGGTGTCAGCCAAGCAGGTTAATTTTCGAGAGGGCAATATCGGTTTACCCATGAGTGCCATGCAAGGTTTTATCCAATAAATAGCTTAGGAATTCATATTTTTATTAAAAAATTTAATGACATTTACAAGAAAATAATTTGACAAGTGACAGTTGAGTGGGTAAAATAAATAATTATCCACTCAATAAAGTAAAAGCCACGCAGGGGTTATTATTGAGTTTACCTATTTAAAATAAAGCTGGTAATTGTATTATTATCTGTATGTATTGGATAAATAACTATTATGTGTGTAGTAACTATTCAAGATGTTTATTTTTCAACGAGGTCATATTGCAAATATGTCAAATTATATATCTTTTAAATTCAAACAAGTCGTTCGAAGGATTTATTTGAATAAGTGCGATGAACTTAGTTTTGCATAATTTATGTTACATAAGTAACATAACTGACATTTGTATAGCTTTAACCCTGTAATGGATATTTTTTTATCTTATAAATTCAGAATAGGTTAATTTTCGAGAGGGCAATATCGGTTTACCCATGAGTGCCATACAAGGTTTTATCCAATAAATAGCTTAGGAATTCATATTTTATTAAAAATTTTAATGACATTTACAAGAAAATAATTTGACAAGTGACAGTTGAGTGGGTAAAATAAATAATTATCCACTCAATAAAGTAAAAGCCACGCGGGGGTTATTATTGAGTTTATCTATTTAAAATAAAGCTGGTAATTGTCTTATTATCTGTATGTATTGGATAAAAACGTTTACTTGAATTGAATATAGTTATACACGGTGTATTTTTAATAGGGTCAATAATTTTAAGGAGCGATTCTACATCAGAAAATATGGCAAAAAGTTCCTATAAACGTATGGTTAAAAATGCGCCGTAAGGGAACTAAGCCCTTGAAAGTGGCTAAAAAATTGGTTTTGCATGTTAACTAAATCCAATAAGGCTTATCTTCGTATTTTATTTTCATGTACTTATTTTAACCAGGGGCGTGCGAAACGGGGGGCGCTCAGTTTTTTTCCTAGCCTTTTTCTGTGTAACTTTTTTGTAATTTTTGTAAGAATAATATATATTTGCACATACTTTTTCTGCGTGTACCTTCTTGTTCATATTTCAACATTTACATCTACACCTGTCGTTAGTCCGCCATCTTATTCATCGATTGTTAATTACCGATGTTCATTTGTCGGAAACCGGCTATTTTGATAAATCAATCTTACGTTCTTTTAATTACCAACCATGTCGTTTATTAAAAGAGTATTAAATTGGAGAAGCTACACTGATAAAACTAAAACAACGGAGTTATTTGTTAGTCTACCAGGATTGAGTCACTTTTAGTACAAACTACATTTGCAAATTTAAGGGTTTTTATTTTCTAACTTAGAACGCAGGACTAAAAATCCCCCCCCCCCCCCAATAGGGGGGTTGTTAGGGAGGGTAGCCAAAATATAAAATCTCTACAGCCTTTAATAATGCGAGAAACGGGATATGAAGTGTATAAATTTTGGTCAATTTGCGTGACGTATTTTATGGATGACCCCTTACAATAAAATCTAGTAAAATACTTGTTACCGAAGGATTTTTTTATATTATTTCTCGATTTTTAGTGGCTGAAGTTGGTCCATTTTTTTGTAGAAAATTTTTATTAGTTTAAATTTATTTATATGAACTTTAGGAGAAAGTATTCTTTTTTAACAGTAATATTTAAAATATACCCTAATATGTGGGTGGAAAGTGGGATCTTTGCGTGTGGGATAACACAATTAAGGAGGACTTCATTAAAATCTTTATTATTTTAATAAGTAAATATTAGCGACCCGTATAATTTTTAATTTGAACAAGGGCTCAGATTTAACACCGGATTATTATTTAAATTGGTTAAAAAATCTCTCGACTCGGCTTTTAATTTATATTCTTCTAATTTGCTTAAAGTTTTATTCAGATTTTTCAGGTATATTGTCTAAATCTTAGCATTTGCATTTTTCTGATTGATTTTTACTTATTTATTTCTAACATATCTTGAACCTTGAAATTTGGCACATTGACCATAATTAAATGTCCGTTTAACAGTATGATTTAATTAGTTATTAGTTTCACTAATCAAATCAACCAATTTTTACTTTTATGCGACCTTGATGAGAATAGAGTACACTATAAATTTGTCCGTCAATCTTACAGTAGTTTTAACTGTAATAATTAAAGCAAATTTACAATGTCAGAATGTGAATTTACAATATTTATTAAATTAACCTCAATATTACTGGGTTTAGTAAAATCTCAGCTCTTTTCCTGTCGGTACAATAATTTTGCATTAAAATTCATGCATGTGGTCCAAAAACCCAGCACTTTTACAGACAGTCCCGAAAATTACCATAATAATAGCAGTAAAATTACCAAAATAAAAATTCACATTTTTACAGATAACTGTGAATTTACAGTACTGATTTAAATTTACCACTTTCTTTGCTGGCAACATATGACCTACTTTATTTGCTGTAAAATTACCATATTTGCATTTACAGTGTACTAGATGGGTTATTTGCGCTAGTCTGTAAACTACCTAGCTAGTCCAACAAACCTGCCTATCTAATGTTCTAGGTGTATAGAAAGTACCTATTGATATGGTAAAAAAAGAAGTTTTTCAAATTCAAATACAGGCCATACTGTTTGATAGATTAAAATCAAACTTTAAACTTAACTTAAAGTTTTTATGGTATTGCTCAGGAGAACTTTTCTTGGTTTTTCTCTACTTGCCCAAATAAGGGTATTACTAATAAACAAAAATCAAAAAAATCGATTTTCATAAAAATGGCTTTAACAAATTTGCTCAAATTTTGTACGGTTTTGGTAAATCACAAACATAACAATATGACATTACTGGTTTTCGCCGGAAAAATCACAAGGGCGTAAAATTTTCACTTTAATATTATTACTGTGTTACTGCGCCTTCGCCAAAATTGCAAATAAATATAAATTTTATCAACATTTTCATTTTTTTGAGTCCGTAATTTGACTGTGTTTTGCAATAACTCTCAGGCACATACAATTCCCCATTTTCAAGCTGGAAAAACACAAAAGACTTGGTCTATATTGGAAATATATTTTGGTCTTTGGTCTATATTGGAAATTATATTTCCAATATAGACCAAGTCTTTTGTGTTTTTTCAGCTTGAAAATGGGGAATTGCATGTCCCTGAAACTTAAATAGCCAAATACAAATATTAAACATTAGGAATTTATAAAAAAGACTCCTTCATTAGAACCCTAACATATTTTTGCATAACACAATCCAATTAATAATAAAAAACTGATTAGTGCCAAATCGAATAATTTCTAATTCTGTAATTTAAATTCGTATTACTATTGGTATTTTTGAGATTTAGCTTTTTAAAAGTTTTAAATTATGTATTTTTATTAAACTAAGCATATTCACAGAAAAAAAAGATTCCTTGGACCAAGGACACGTGACTTTCGATATGTTTAAAGCCATATTCTCTTGTTTCAAGGCTAGCATTTTTTTGAACTTTTTGTCAGTATCTTTGAATGAAGGGCGAAGATCTTCTTTCAAAAACCCATGCTCTTCATTCAAGGAGATTGACTTTATATCGAAAGACACGTGTCCTCGGTTCAAGGAATCCTTTTTTTCTGTGTTGAAGCAATTGTATTTATTATATTAAGCACTACATTCTGATAAAAACTAGTAGTAATAATAAGAATAATTTAAAAATCTCTTTAAGGTATTTCTTTTAAGGCAATATATTTTTATTTAAAAAAAAAACAAGATTTATATTATCAACGTCTAAAACAATAAGCTAATACTATAAATTATAATTAAAAACTTGATACCTTTTAGTTATAAATAAAAATATCATTAATTTTGGATGGTAGTATACAACAAAATACGCACTATGTAAGGCGACAATCAATATCTAGGCCTTTATTAGAGCAAAAACTTGTAAGTTTTGCTTAAATAATTATAAGTGTATACACTTTAAAATAAATCTACAAACAAATATTTTTCTACAATACAGAAAAAAATTACTGCAAAAATTGTTAGCTTTTTCAAACATACAGAAAATAATATATACGGTTAAAGTTTGGGGGAATGGATCTATCTGCATTTAAGCCTTTGAGTTAAGACTAAAAACGAGCCCTAAATTATTGGAACAATAAATAAATCCCTATTATTTGCCCTTTTAGAAATTTTGTCTACCCTATAGGGCTTGCCCCCACATAATTCTTTTGCCCCCCCAAAACAAAATTTACAAAATTCTCCCAGGGAGAAATCGAACCCAACTAATTGTCCTCTGTTGTAAAACCACGTCCAATTTCGATTCTCACATGCATTAAAGTATGACAGATAAAACAGGATAGAAAAAGAGAGAATCATGCATCTTAAGGTATTGAATGGTACGTTTACGGACGGGTTAAAAGGAGACAGCGGATAAAGGGGCGTAACTTTCTGGCGCCAGATATAGCGATCGATTCTGCTAACCTAAAACCGACTAAGAACCATTTTTGCAATTTTTATAGGCATGCAAAAAAACTATTTTTGTCTGGTAATATTTGTAGACGATAGCTTCTGAGATGAGTGAGAATTCTAAAACATTTAATTCTGGAGAAGTGTCCTTTACTTCGATTCTCGGCTAAAATACATTCTCGGCTGATATTTTTTTAGGGTATTTCCATTGTTAAGGGTGGGTGACTTTTACCCCTTTTTACTTTCTCATAAAAGAAAGTACTGTGATAAAAAAAAACAAAATAGGCAACAAAAAAAAAGATGTCTGTATCCACGATAACTTAAGAACGCTTTGAGCAACTTGAAATTTAGTATGCAGATGTATTTTTATATTATCTTGGACAAGTTCGTATTTGAGCAAAATCGGTTGGCGGCAAGGGGGGTAAACGGGGGGTTAAACTTTTGTTTAAGTCGTATTTTTTGGTATTTACAATAGAAGAAAAATTTATAAACCACATAAAACTACATAAAAATGTTATTATCATTTCCCAGAAAATGTAAAAAATTGTTTCTAGACATAACTTTCTTATTATTCGCAATAGAAAAAATATTTAAAAACCACATAAAAAGGTTATTTATTATGAAGTCCGGGAAATATTATTTTCTATTTCCAAAAAAAGAGTATTACAGTGGGACCTTAAGGAATTAACTATTAAGTATTTTTTCCAATATTATTTTTATCGTATGACAAAATTATTAATTGCATAAAATAATAAAATAATAATAATAATTCTAATTTTTTTTGTAGGTAAGAAATAAACATACAGCGTGTGGTGATTTACTAACCGTAAGTATTTCTAATTCTTAATATTATTTATATTTCCCTAGGTGTGCTGTTAACATACCTTTACATCATCTTCGAGCTTACAAGCAATTTAGTCCGAGAAAAGTAGAGTTTATTAATATTTATTAAGATTACGCAGTCTGCTAGTCTGTTTGCAAACCTTTTTAAATGAAATACTCGAAGTAAAAAATTTTCACACTATTCAGGACATTTTTAGTTTACATAACGTAAAATATGGTTAATATTGGTGTAGGGTAAGGGAGTAAAGAGTGCCAAACGAAAACAAAAGTTTTTACATAGTTAAATTGCATTTTAAATTTCTTACAAAAATATTTGTAATATTTTTTTTCGTAGGACTGACACTTCCCGAAATAAACTACATCAAACTGTAATAAAAACTACAAGATAAATAAATAAAAAATAAATCAAAAATGTGTATATTTACATGCTAAATCAGAGTTAATATGTTGCCAAGCAGGTGCACGTAAAATTTACGAGATTTAACTTGTAATTTTACATTTTTTTAGGAATATTACATGTATGTAATATTCCTAAAAAATTGTAAAATTACAAGTTAAATCTCGTAAATTTTACGTTCACCTGCTTGGCAACATATTACCTTTGATTTGGCATGTAAATTTACACATTTTTTTTACAGATATTGCCACACCTGTAGGGTATCTGCTTCAGGTTATTTTTATTGTCGTTTTATTTCTAACTCGCGTTTCCTGGACTAAATATCCCCCAGTATCTGGGGGAAATGCGGAGTATCTTGAAAGGGAATTCCCTCGACTCCGAGCAAACTAAGTCAGCTAGTTTCAAGACAGGAAGTAGAGACATCGATCTGAACTTCCTAGACGTCGGATTTAGACGCGTTCAGATACGCCCTCTGGATTGCATATGATATTATACAAGATGATATTTTCCCAATAGGGAGTTAGGTCCTTGAGTTAAATAGATTGGTTGATAACATTTAAAAAAAGTTGAAAGTTAAAAATTAAGAACAGATGAATATTGAATTTTGCTTACTTAAAGACCATGTTTTGGCAGCTTAAGTATATTATATTAAATTGTAATATGTAATATATAATATGGAAGTTCTTATCTAAAGGTTATCTGAGGAGCTTTATTTAAAAACTAAACAAATCCTTAACACGTATATTGGATTTGTTAACTCTTGAAATAATGCTCCTCATCTGCAAAATTAAATTTTAAAAAGTTAAAAAAAATACCTGTCAATTACCCCATTCCATATGTTAACTACCCCATTCTCTCTGTATGTCTGTCTATTTGTATGTAAACCTTATAACTTTTGAACAGCATGTCCGATTTAAAAAAATCTTTCGCCAAACAATTTAGGGCCTTTATAGGTTACGCTACGTAAAATATGGTTCAAATTTGGGTGGGTATGTGTATGTTGGTAAGTTTTAATTTTTATCCGCATAAAATGCTTCAAACGTACCATACAATTTTTTTAAATGATTAATTTAATTAATTTAAAAATAAGCTAGTGGTTTGGGGAACAGAATACCTAGTATTGCGCTTTCTATTAATTTATAGAGTGTAAAAATTATAATTTAGTGTATATAGATATTACCTATACATAGATCGATAGATATTGATTAAAATCTGCAATTAACTGGTCATTTTCTAATTAAAACTTGATAGTATCCTATTCGCTGATTTGTTAATCAGTACAAAACGGATAACAATCTTAGTAATAAGATTAAAATAGTTAAAGTTCATCACCACAAAAGATTAAAGGTTTGGAGCAACCACATCAATAGTTAAACAAGCCGTGAAGATATGTAAAAAGTCGATCGGATTATTCGTTCTTGAGTTATAATGTCTACAAGAAACGTGACATCAGACAGACAGACGGACAAACAGACATTTTCAAAGTTTCTAATTTTTTCATGAAACACATTTGTATCCAAGAATTTTTTTGTCTAGGACGTTTTTTGGCGATTTTGGGAAATTGGAAACTACCGTATAATATTATTCTAGCGCAGGCGCTGTGAATAATATAATAAGGAAAAACAATTTTTCTGTTGTTGCAACCATAAGGTAAGGTCAACAACACAACTTAAGGTAACTAGAAACAAAAATTGTATTTTAAAGATCTGGTAACATAACAACTTGTCTTGTTGCCCTTGCCAGATTTCTGGTTACAGCAACTAAATAAAAAGTTGTTCCGAATTTAACTCTTTTTTTTAGATTTTAGGTTAGTATAGAAAAAGTAACATGCATAAAACAAAATTAATTAAAAACCATGCATAATATGAATATTTTCAGTTAAGAAAATTATTTCAATTCTAAATATATTAGTCCAAATCTACTTAATACTTAAATAAAAATAATTAAAAGTTACATACCAAAAAATCTACCGCCTTTTCTTTCAACTGAAAATAAACATATTTTTTTATAATTTAATTTTTCTCAAAAATCAAAAGTTTCTACTAAATCAGCCAAAATTCATATATTTATTTTCAGATCCAGAACAAGACTCAAAAAAAGCAAAAATTAAGAAAATTAGTTAGATTTAAGTAAATAAAATATGCCCTGTAATGAAAATTAGCTAAGCTGAAAAAATATTTAAAATAAAATATTTAGCTTTGAGTATTTATAAACAAAATATATGAATTTTCGCAAGCAGTAGTATCTTAGTTTCAAAATTGTTTAAAAAAAAGCAATTTTGTAACTAAATTATTAATAAATATGTATTCAGAGCAACGTAAAACGGACCAAAAAGTCCATATTAGGTACGTGTCTCATGTTAGGTAACTCTCTCCTATTAAAACTGTATAAAATAAAGTTCTAAAACCTATGCAATTATAAAATAGTTTTAAGATCTACGCAAAGTAGAATCGTAAAAAATTGTGTGATCATTATCTAAAAAGAAGTTTAAAAAAATAAAGAAAAAACGCAGTAGTAAAAATAAAAAAGCATATTTTAACAAACTATACACCTCCCCAGGGGTTCATAAACGCCTAGTAAGGCGCCACTCTTTTGTTTTTTTATAATCCATAGCGTTCTTGACTTTTAAAATAATTTACGGCCCACTTTTCTTTTATTTTAGCCTTTCGTCAACTGTTTCTTTTATACCTGGATAACTAGATGCCGAGATATTACTTTTTTTATTAAAATTTAGAAGGAAATTTATCACCAAACTAAACTAGTAGTAACTACTTTAAAAGTTGTGTTGTAAATTTACTACAAAAGTATAGTAAATTTTCTTCAGTGGGGGTCCATGTATAATGTCACGAAAATAGTGGGGGAGGCAGGATTTTGCAAAAAAATTTAAAAAAATTAAAAAAAATTAATAAAATGAAAAAATTAACTAGGGACAGGTTATATGCGTACAAGTATATGTAGAATATTTGGGGCCCAATAAGTCAACTCAATAATACATGTTGCTTCGCATTTTATAATATATAAAACTGAAGGCAAAAGTCCGTTCATGTATTACATAGGGAACGTTCAAGTATTACGTAACGCAAATTTTGATCATTTTGGACCTGTAACGCTATTTTCCTATACCAATAACATGGGCGTAACACTCCAAAATGATACACGGTGGAAAACTGTTTTTAGGGCGATTAAATTATTTATTTTTTTTTAATTTTTTTTATTTTACGAAAAAAGAAATTTTAAAAAAATTAAAAAAAAAATGATTTTTTTTTCTGTTTAATTTTTGTTTTCAAATTTTTTTCGTTTTCGCAAAAAAAATCCTTAGTGACAGTGATTCTTCTAGCTATGTCTATTCGAAGAGTAAGAAAATGTTCCCAGTGTCCGACGTTCAAAAATTACAAGCTGGCGCCTAAATGAATTTTGAAAACTTTTATAATATTAACGGTGGTCGGCCACATAATTTAGAAAAGAAAGGTTACGAAAGATGGGCTGTAAAATAGTTATTTACTATGCCTTGCCTTAATTGTTTAGTCTCTACTCTGGTGTGGCTGAAATTAATGCTTTTTTAAACGGGCCTTCATTATATAATATTTATAATTATACGTCCAAGATTAGATTTTTTATTTTTCTGAGCTTTGACATTTGTACATGATTATTAGTACCAGATTTAATTTCCCTTTTTCAAATTTATTAAAAAACATGATAATTATATTTTTACCATAAAGTAACAGTTTATAAATAGATTAAAAAATATGAAGTGAAGTGAAGTGATGTGTATACATGTAACCATTTTTGTGTAAGGATACCTATACGATTTCTTTTACAATATCAATATTGCATTAATATAAAAAAACATTCGTCCCTATATAAATATTTTTTTTTAAAGTTAAATGGAGATTTCTCCCGTTAGATTAGACAAGGACAAAAGTTCTACCCAAAAAGGATAGAAGACATACATACACTCCCACTTCCACCCAACCAAACAAATTCTGTATTTGTTCTTTGTTGAACAAATACAATATTTACTTGGCCGGGCGAAAAGTGTAACTATAATATTTTTATTAAAGAAATTACTGACGCCATCTAAATTTTAGTAGAATTATCTTATTCTACAGATTCACATTAGCTATGTTCGTTTGTGCTACACTTTCCGGCCAACCAAATAAATACTTTATTTGTTGTATGAAAAACAAATACAGTATTTATTTGGTTGGCTGGAAAGTGTAGCACAAATGAGATAGAGATAGGGTAGACGTCTTTTGTTTCATAATTCTAGTTGTAGAGAGCTCTATTGTACATGCTCAAAGTGTTAATAATGTCAACCAATTATGTATAAAGTATATACTCATTTTTTGGTTCTCTATAATCTCAATGGCCTATCCTGGACTTTATTTCTGCCTGCCTGCCAATAGGTGTGATTATATTAATCAAATGCCTTTTAAAAATCAATAAACGCACATATTGCATTAGGATATTAATTAATTTACATATCAAACATTTGAAAGTGAAGTGAGAATATTTTTCATTATTTTAAAGTAGAACTTGTTAATGAAAAATACATTATTCCAAAATGACAATGTATTTGACTTAAGTTAATTGATAAAATAGAAACGAAATATTTTTATTTTAAAAACAAAAACGTAACCCAGTAGATAAATTGAATCAAACGCCTTTTATAAATCAAGAAACATATCAGTTAAATAAAAGGTTTATATTAAAAGCATTAAAAAAAAAAGAAAAAACTTATTATTCTAATGATAATAATATGCACCATTCTGTATGGTACTCATCATGTAATAATTATATTATAAACAACACAGACCTGCCCCCAAACAAATATGATTAAGTCAGTCAAACTCCTTTTTAGTCAATAAACAACAAACTGCATTATGGAATTACTTTACAAAGCAAAGTTTGGTAACCAAACATATGATAAAACAAGAAACTTTTAAGTGTAATGAGAAACTAGGACCCATTGTGTAAAACATACTTATTTGAGTTTAGTTAGCTAGCTATAAACCAGTAGTTAAAGAATCAAAAACCTTTCAAGAATCAACAAAAATATCAGTTAAATAAATGTTTATTAAAAACATTTAACAAAAGGAAAAACTCATCAATCTAATGATAATAATAGGTACCATTGTATATGGTACTCATCATGTCATAAATATTTTTATAAACAGCCCAAGCACCTGTCCCTAAATTTGACATGGCAACAAAACCCACCGTACAAAAGGATGGGATACCCATCAGATTACCATCGGCTACCGCAGATATGCCTACGTCTATTCTGTCTGTCTGTTTAGCATTGATCTTGTTCAGTACCATGTAAGTACCACTATTCGCTTTTGTCACGGTACAATGGTACAAAAAGACCGACCCATCAAGATTAAGGTAGATTTTTTTATGTGTATATCGGTAAGTCTGTTAAAGTGAGACGTTTTAAGTACCTATCGGTTTTTCGGGTCTTGCTTTTTAAAATGCCCAGTCTTCGTTTTTATTGAAGAGAAACAGTGTTAGGTATAAACTACTTTCAAATGAAGGTCCCTGTATCACTATAAAATAAATAAATAAATAAATAAATAAATAAATAAGAGTAAATATAACAGTCACAAATACTAAAGATTTTCTCTAGTTTTATACCTTTGGCTGTTTGCTTATTTGTCTGTCCTTCCAGATTTTTTTTCATACTTAAAAACTTGAAAACTTCACGGGTTTAAATACAAGCTTTCCTGTTGGAAAACATTGACTAGTCGTTAAGACTGCACGGAAAGAAATTAGTGGGCTCTGCGCTATACATTATAAGATATTTGGTAACAGTGGCAAATTATAGTGATTTAAGCTATAGATTATAAGGGACACAATAACTAATAATGTTAAAAATAAATTGGAAACGATTATATATATTACAGACACGATTATATTTATTACAGGCACTATTATAAATTTACAGAAATTTTATTATATTATAAAAATTATTAGCACGGACAATAATTAAATCTATTTAAGCTATAAATGCCATACTATTTGTTATATTTTATTATTCACTAAACAATTAAAGTATTTCTTATAAATTTTTACACTGACTGCCATAATTGTAAGAGAAAGCCTTGTATTTATATAATAAGCGATTATAATTTGCTTGGTATGTGTGTTATAGCGCTCCTAGCTATAATTTTTTTTTCCGTGTGTGCCAACTAAATAAATCAAAACCAAATAAAAATTTTACATAACACTTAAAAAATTATAAACTTATAAAATAATTTTGTGTTACGTAATACTTGAACGTTCCCTCACGTCTGGTGGAAAAGACCTGTTTTTTTTCGTGTGCCTGTGCTATTAAAAAGTTCAGGGGTTTTAATGCCCAGTGTTTCCAAATGGAAACAAGGTGCAATATAGGGTTAAGAGTATACTTGGTAATGCGAAGCATTCCATATCTTCAAATCTTGTCATTCTAGATCAAATAGACTTGTGCAAACAGCGCACAGCTTTGTGGTAGTACCTACTGAACTTTTTAAAAATACCCTTAAGGATTTTGTGTTGTATAATTTAATTAAAATTTTGCTCTTTGTTGAGAAGTTTTAGTTCTATTATATAACGTGTAATACTATTAGATGCTACAAAGCATATAGGCTTGAAGTGAAGAAGATTACTTTCTAACCGTACTGGTAGCTATTTGATTTATATACCCCTAGTAGAACTTGCAAACTTGCAAAGCTAGGTCATCTAGCCTAGATGTGAGCTGCGCTATTCGTTAAAAGCCTTAGGAAGTCGAAGAAAGCTCTAGGAAGTAGGAGGAAGCTATGGGAAGTATTAAAAAAAATCCCAGGAATTCTAAGATGGTATTCTATTATTTCAAAAATTGCGCATGGGTAGAATTAACGTATTATCCTAAGAGGTCTTTAAAATATCACAAGAAGTCCAGGAACTCAAAGAGGTCTTCCAGAAGTCTGGGAAGGCTTTCAAAATTATAGGAAAATTTCGTAATTCTTTACATTTTTTTGGAAATCGTACAGGAAGTATTGCAGAAAGTCCAAAAAAAGGCCTAGCGATGCCCCCTGTAAGCTGTTGAGTGACCCTTCGATACATAATATTTTTCCCAAAATTTCATAAAAATGTAGTAAAGATTTTTAATATATTTAAATAAGTCAATATTTCAGCTTAAGGTCTGTTTACCCAACAATTAACACTAAACTAACTAAAGGCTGATTCAGGCATAATTATCACTTGCTAAACTAAGCCATTCTGTCCTTTTTATTGTCCAGCTGGGAAGCCATCTTTCTTTTTGGCCAATGGGAGATTAGCTCAGCGGTCTAAGGCATCGATATGGCATTTACACTGACCTAATGATCCTGAGTTCAAACCTCACTGGCGCCGATTGCCTTTTTCAGTTAATTAATAATTGAAATTTCGCGAAGGCGTACTCCCTAGATATATTGGTTTGAAAGTCAATTAAAGCCGGTGGTTCCTTCTACTACTAGCCCACACAAGTCCTGGACTTAGGGGATGCTTAATTAAGTAGAATAGTACGAGGTTAAAAAATAAACATAAAAAATAAACATAATAAAAACGACAGAACGTCTTATTTTAGTTAGTGATAATTATGCCTGAATCGACCTTAAGAATTTAAACATTCAAATGAAATGTGACGAATAAATCTGACATTTCATGGGTAAAATTCTTAGTTTAGTGTTAATTATTGGGCAAACCAACCTTTACCATATTAATTTAAATCTTTGTTTGAATTAATTGAAAACCATTTTAAAATTCCTTAACAACTAACAAGTATAAATTAAATAGTTTTAGTGGCTAATAAAATTGTAAAGACAAAGAAATGTTTGACCCTACGTATAATTAGTTAAATTTAGTACTTTTTATGTTACTTTTTCTACCTGGAAAGATGATAAATTTATTTTATTTAAGGTTAGGTTCTTTGGACTAAAGAAAAATATGCATAACGTTATAAAGAATTCAGTAGTTTTACGGATTTTAGAATATTTCTAAAAAAGTACCTACCCAAACATATATACTAAGAAAAATGTTAGGCCTTATTTTATTCTATAAAAAGTCTATATTTATTTGTATGACTGACAACCACTTTTTTTAACCGGCTTCCCAAAGAGAAAGAGTTTATCAATTTGACTATGAAGTAGTGTTTTGTTTTCTTGCATATTTAAAACGGTGTATATGTAACATGTAACAAATAATTTGACCTGTTACTTTCAGATAGATATAATAAATTATTACATCAAAAAATGTTTCACTTCCGCCATAAAAAAAAAATAAAAAAAATATTCGTTGCATATCGTACCAATAGAAACATTGGTTGAAAGCCAGCAATAAACCTTATATCTCACCAACATAGAGTCCACACTAATCCGGCAATGTGTGAATTATCAGCTGGGTAACTATCGAACAAACTGACCAGCAAGACTTACAGACAAAGAAAGCCTTATTATTGGTAAGGCACAATAATTTTTGCATATTAAGATCATCACACACAAAGATTACATTTCTATAGTAACTTAATTACTATAAAACAACTTTCTTAGTAATTTCTAATAGTTTCTGAGATTACAATGTATTGATTAGTTTAAAATGTTCCTTTCTCGAGAATAAACAGGGTGATCAATAACTGGCATGCCAAAATTTAAGAGTTGATTCTGCATACAAAAATATCAAAAAAAGTTCCTATAAAGGTTGGTCCGCAAATGAGCCCTAAGGGAGTTACGCCCCTTTAAAATTGTAATAAAAATAAGGTTTTTAATTAATAACCTTGGTACTCTTTAAGCTAGAGTAACAAGCTTTTGCATGTATACTATTATTAATAAGGGCAATAAGTTTATGTTAATTTATTTTTTTTTATTTATCCAGAGGCGTCCCTAGACGGAAAAATGTATTAGACTTAACACATTTTTGCCCCAAACTTTTTTATGTGTACTTTTTTTGGATTTTTTGTAAAAAATATGGATTTCTTGAGTAAAAATACATACAAAATGTGTACACTGTAGAAGCAACCGTTTAAAAAAAATACAATTAAGAGGAAGTAACATTTTGTGCCACCAAAAACGTTACTTTTTAAAAGGCTAATACTCCTTTAATATTAAATTTAGGTGTTTTGGTTAAAAATACTTTTTTGCTCAATATGTAATCTTCGAAGGGCCGTAGCTCCCTTAGGGCTCATTTCCGGACCAAGCTTTATAGACTTTTTATCATATTTTTGGATGTAGAATCACCTCTCAAATTTTGGCATGGCAGTTACTGATCACCCTGTATATTGTTTTATTTAGTTTTTTTTCTGGTTTTAAAGTTACCTTTAAGAAAAGTAATTCAGGCTTTAATTTAGTTAAAACTGTTGAGGTATATACTAAATTAGTAAACTTATTAGTAATGACTTAACCCAAAATCTTAATTAAAAATATGTAAATTCACTTAAACACTTTTTCATCATATTATCTCATTTTTAAAACCTCCCAACTGGTGAGAAACATAACCACATACAAAACACAGTCGTTATGTAAAAAAACAAATGAAGCGCGAATTTTGGGTGTTGCTTCGTATTTTGTAGGTTCGTCTCCGCATTCGCTAATTATAATTATAGAGATTTTTTAACAGCTGTCATTTTTAATAAAATTGATTTATGGTTGGAAACAAAAACAACCAATAAATATTTTTTAAACATGGTTTATCTATGTATCCACTTTTATTTGAAGGTAATCAGTTTTGAAGTCTTGGGTATACAAATACATACAAATACATACAAATACATACAAATACATACAAATACATACAAATACATAAAAATACATACAAATACATACAAATAGATACAAATACATACAAATACATACAAATACATACACATACATACAAATACATACAAATATTTTTTTATATGTTACAATTAAGAGTCCGTAACTAATGGAAGTCCTTTATACTTTAGATAGAATTCGTTGTTACCACTAAACTGCGAGTAGTATTTGACATTGATGGAAGAATACTTTTTGTTAAAGTATTGAACGACCAAACTAATTAAATTAAGTTTGTTGATGCTTAATCAATGTTGGTTTACTAGTTTTAAGAAATTTTACATTTTCTAGTGAAGAAACGAACGGATAATCCGTGTTTAGTAAACACGCAGGTTGTGTATTTGTTCTGAAGATGAGCAGAAACACGTTACTACTATATGCACTATCGTTTTGGGAGATCTCATTCGAGGTGACCAGTTTCGAGTCTTGGGTGATAGTAGGGGTTCAAATATATAATTATACACATATTTATGTATATATTGCAATTAATAGTCTATGACTAATGTGAATCTCTCATGCTTCAGACGAGTTTGTTTTTACTACTAAGCTGAGAGTAGTTTTTGATGTTGGTGGAAGAATATCAACTGTTAAAGTATTGGAGACTAACAAATACTTTAATACTTTAGCAATCTTGGTTTACTTGGAATATTACTTTTTCTAGTGTAAAAATAAAAGGATAATCAGTGTTTAGTAAACACGCAGGATGTGTATTTGTTCTGAAGATGAGCAGGAACACGTTACCACTTTAATAAGTATCCACTATCATTTTGGGAGATCTCTCTCGAGGTGGTCAGTCTCGAGCTCGGGTAATAACAGTGGTTGTTCCTATAAATACTGGTTCATATACATAATTATATGTTTGTTTTACAGACGGCCAGGGGCGTAGTTCTCTGCCGGATGATTGATGGCGCCACTTACTACCCGTGCCAACGCGATTCTCGCTTGTTTCGTCCGGTGACTAGACGTTGTACTTGGTACTTTTTTCATTTTTTCCTTGTTACTCTTCGCCGAAGTGGCATATTGCTATTTAATTTACTTTTGAATTTTTAAATTTGATGATTTTTATTTAAACCTTATAAAAAGAAGATCCACGTAGAAAGGGAAGGGAAGTAATTTTAGTAGAGCGGAAAAGGGAAGGAAAATAATGCACCTAAAAAAATATCAATAATTTTATTTGTTTTAGTGTTATTTATACCAAGGCAGAATAATGATACTAAGACTAAGAGTCTAAAAATTCAGACCCTTGGATTATTTTAATTTTTCATTTTTCATTCTATTTTAAATATAAATGTAATGTGATGGGAGATAGAGCCAAAATTAAGGGGTGTAAGTTTGATATTTTATAATATGTCCCTTGACATAAACCTTTTTTAACAGTTTATGTTGGTAATATTCCTAATTAGCTAACATCTGTTTAGTTATTTGTCAATGCAAGTAATAAATCTTAGGAACATGTTAAAAATATAATAAGCACAACCACATAGAAACAAACAAACTGATAACATAATATGTTGCGTTATAACCTCAGTAAAGGCTATAAATATATATTAGTATCAATTAATATGCATGATTTTTTTCTTCATACTTATTGGTCGGTATTGCGATCATGCACAAAGTTATCAGCTTATTGCTTTAAAGTAGTTACAATAAACATAATTAATCTTAAATTAATAATAACAAACAACACTGATAAAGTGTCATTTTTTCTCCTTATCTGCGACTTATGTGTTTTTGATTATTCTCCACTGGCGATGTGATTTATTTTTCGATCTTTTATTGAAAGTTCATGAAGTCTACAGCAGATAATAACTGAAGTTTTATTTATTTATAATTAATATACATATATATGTATGTATAAAGATGATGCTTTGTAAAAGACCGAAATTACAGCAAAACAAGTCACTGATTGTTTTAGAAATTTTTACATTTTAATTGGAACTGATTAGATGTAACATACTTTGATAAGAGTTACTTTGTCGTTATTTCAAATTGATACAGTGTGGATAATTTATAGTTTAATTTATTTAAATATTTTAGCTGTATTGGATAATATGGAGTAGGTAATCCAAATCTCAGTACTGAGAGTCCATATCTTGTCCACATATTCCACTTTAGTTAAGTATAATTATTGTGCCGATCAAAATAAATGGAAAAAATAAGGGACAAATAACTTTGCACTAAAATCAAATCTGAATAAATTAAGACCTACATTATTTGTTCTGCCTGTAGGATTTACCAACATGTAGTAAACGCCATCTCCGTGCGCCAATATTTCAGTATTGTTATAAAATGATGCAGAGATTTTGGAGTGCCTCAAGGCTCGGTATTAGGACTACACCAATATAGTTAGGATTTAATTGTTGCACTGGTCAAATAATTAAAAGAAAAAGGTAAACAATGAAATAAAGACAGAGACAGGACCTAAATGCAATTTTGAATAAATCTAGGTAGGATTTATTAATTTAAAGTGGCGAACAAGGCCCTAAAAATTATATAACGGATACATTTTAAATATTTTTTAACCTCCCGTTGTGATGGTTGATTCTTTTTGATGAACCCATACTGTTTCAAACTACTAAACGTTAATTCAAACGAGTGTTTTTCAACGAGACCTTTTCCTCTCATGTGACGCTTCAAAGCAGTTAAATTATCACCATATTATACAGTTTGTACGTCCTTATCACGAATTTAAATAACAACTAGAATCCGGCAGTTTCAGGGTTTTTGGCGAGATATATATTTATTTAAAAGAGAGAATGTTGTTTAAAACAGAGTTTTGCCTGCTTAATTTGAACCTTTACTTTCAGAGATATTGAATACTAAATATCTTGGAGGAAAATGAGAAAAAGGCTCTAAAAATATATGGATTCCAATAACAACAGACTATTAAAATACATTTTTGATCCAGGTGCTTCCAAAATCTTATGGTTAATTTTTTACCTATTTTTAGTTATTTGTTTCCTATCTGTTTCGTATATAAATGAATAACAATGTATCAGCCCACGTGTACTAACTGATCATTATTTAGTTTTAAATTTATTAAAATAAAAAAAATTAGGATTCGGACTGAAAGAAGTTTAGTATTAAAAAGTTCAAACCAATATTTGGAGTGTTTAAACATATGATAAAATAACTAAAAACGTCATAACCTTATTTTTAGGTTTCCAAAAAATAAAAAGGAAAAGCTTTAGATGATCGTCAAATTAACTTCCTAGGAATAAATTATTTAACTAAAGAAAAATGAATGGCAACACCAACATACAACTATAATTATTCTAAAAAAAACTAATACTTAGTTTCAATAATAAAAAATAGGCCAAAAAATAAATACGCAATCCTTTTGGACTTTTGGTAAGTTTTATGAAGTAAAACATGGTTTTATTACTTAAGGTTGATTTTTTAGGGTCCAACATATTTACTATGCAAGTTTTTTACAAGTTTTTATAACTATTCAGTATAATATACCTAATTTGAGGCTCTTATTTTATTTTTGAATGGTTCGCGTGTAAGTAATGTCAGATGGTCGGTGTGATAAAGGCATATTTAGTGAATAGAAGTAAAACTATTATATTTAAAACCTAACAAATACCTAATAAACATTAATTTTGAATCTAGTTCACATTACACAGGCCTGCGATAAAAAGGTTGTTTGAAAGCAGACTTTTATGGTTTTTGGTACGCTGATTCCGAACATTACATCTTTTTCTTTTCATCACGTCAAGACGATCCAAAAACGACTAACTTAACACATTTGTGTTGATTTCTTTTATGTTGTGAGTGAACCAATAAGGGAACGTTCAAGTATTACCTAACGCTCCTACTAAAAATCACTAAAACACATTATTGGAATCACGCGACTCCTAAAAGAACACGTTTTAAGTAATTATAGTGTACTAATTTAGTACTTTTTTTATTTTTTATTGCAATATTTGTAAAAATCCTGACATGACCGAAAAAAAAATGGAAGTGATAAGAATCAGTTTTGAGAACACAAATAACGTTAGATAACCTTCATTTCGCAGGCCTGTGTCATTTACTCAAATACTAACATCGTGCTTATATTTTCATAGCATCAAATTCTCATTATATTATGGTAAGCACATAAAATGAAAAAGTTTTAAAGTTTTTTTAGTATCTTTGGTGTTGCATTTAACATTTTTCTTTTATTTTTAGGAAGTTTGTAAGACAACTACTAGCATGCGATGTTATATTTTATTACAGTATTTTTAACGCGATATTTTTCATTTTTATTACAACTAAAATCGATATACACCGGTTCTTACAATATATTTTTATATTTATACGTGAAAATAAAATTTGGAACGAAATTTTTTGGGGTTGGGGTTAGACTATTATTATTTTTTGCAAATAAAATCACTTTAAATAAACACAAATGTCTAACTGTACTTTTTAGTGAGCAGTAATAGCAATATTATAATACAACTTTTATTGATTTTTAAAAAGCGTTTGATATTGTTTCGGAAAAATTGACTTTGCAAAGTTATCACTTAATTAAATTAATTTTTCTATTTTGTGACCCATAAGAAGTTAGTATTTTCAGCATTCGTTTCAATACACGTTTTTAGCGCACTAGTACTTAAGAAAGCAAGCGGCTCGTTTTCTAAACTTGTACTCGTGCGTTAAAAACGGATGTTATGAAACTAGTACTTTAATATATTATAAGCCGAATATTTAGCTGCACCTTCTCAGGAATGCATGTTAGAAAAATAATAGCAACTTTAATTGATTTTTAAAAAGCGTTTGATATTGTGTCATTAATGTATTTTATTTGTTACTCGTTTGATTTTGTTATTTGGGCTTTAGGTTAAACTATAAAATTTGTTTACCAATAAAATAATCAATTTAAATTAAGTAAAATAATAATATTATTATTAATCGCAACTTACATTGATTTTTAAAAAGCATTTGATATTGTTTCATTTAAATCTGTACCGTTAAATTATTTTATTAGTTTCTCGTTTCGTTTTATACTGTAATTAAACAGAGTTCCAATTGTACAAATTTCTATTTATACAAAATTTAGTTTGACAATGATTCACTGGATAAATAAATTTCGTGTAAAATTTTTCACCAAATACCAATAAATTATAGAAAATCAACATTTTAACTACAAACAACAAACAAATAAATTGTAACGCAATTTTTCGCCAGTAAATAAATATATACATTTTGAATCGGACAAATAACAAATGAGCATCACTATATTCAACGGTTTAAAAAAAATACGATCGAATCCAATGTATGTATGGGTGTAAAACAAATGAAACACGGGCTAAATTTGCATATACAGAGGTCCAAATGGTCTCGACCAAATGTCACATGGTTAAAACAGTTGATAGTCTGTATTTTTTTCATTGGTTTTATTTAAAGAATTGTGTACTTTCTACCTTAATATATGGTTACAGATAAACCAGGTGTATATTGTCAAAAAAATTTATATGATTTTATTAAATTTCACTTTTAAGACTACGAAATGAAATGTCGTACGATATACAAAATTTTTAAAATAATACTATTTAATAATAATATAAGACTTCTTTAATAGTGCGAAGTTCTAGATAATTTAAATTAAGAAAATTATAATTATCGATAATTATCGTTATCTGCAATGTTTAACTAAAATTGGAAAAATCAGTGTTCAAAAAATTGAGGGTTATTGCCAAAAAAGAGTCGACATTTTCAATTCTAGAAACAGAAGGATCAAGTACAAAGTGCATCTGACTAAGATTAAAGATATCGCCGTAATATCTCTGGAGAATACATTTCTTGTGAGGGAAAGGAATAGAGATGCGAGCGAGCACTTTTACTACATCGAAGATGGGGAAATATAAATACGAGAGGGGTGATACTCACATAAAATATAAATAAGACGATGAGTATAATGGCGATTTAGAAAAACGAAGGGATACAAATTTAATATGTTTGTGTTTTCTTGTTTTTTGTCATATTTTGTGAAATCAAACAATAGTAGATTACAGGTCGACTAGGAAAATAGTACTTTCTGAGACCTTATTAATGGTTGAGGACCGATTTTTCGGGAGACTTGTATACTATTTTATTCGCAACTGTTTGTATTTTAAAATAAAGTACCTTACTAATTTACTATAATACTTTGTTTTTTAGTTATGTTCATATTTATCACAAATCATTTTCCTGTATTTTACAAGAAAATCACAATCATATAAAACTAAAGTTTCACATACGCTTAACCCAAAAAAGCCAAAAATATTTGTTGATAGCTCACAAGGCACTGTTTATAACACGCAATAAAACAGCCGCAAAAAAACATTTGTTGATAGCTCGCAAGTCACCGTTTATAACATTTATTATCCTTGTCAGTCTCAAAAGTAAAAAACATTGACAAAAACTGTACAATTTAAGTCTTTTAAATAAAATGTATTAGATTATATTCGTGTTTATCATGACAACCGCAATTCAGCCATCTTGTTTAACGATATTTTAATAGGTGGCGCCATCTAGCGTAAATTATTTGAACTTAAATGCAGACCAGTAATAATTAGTATACTGGTCTCTTTTTTCATTACAGGTTCGGTCTAATCGTGGAAAACAGTGCGACAAGAAATCACGTACTTCCCAAACCTTATTAATACATATACAGCGAATAAAATAAATTTAAATCATAATAACAATGGTAAAAATAGAAATAACATTAATAATAGTATATTATTGATTTAAAGACAGTTCGCATACGTGGTACATATAATATTTTTTTCACTACCTAAAGCTCGTAACTTCAAACTGTTTTAATATTGGACTTTTTAGGCTAAAATTAATGTATTTTATGCGCTAGATGTCATTGACTTTAGACTTACGTGTTTACGATAGTCTACGCGCCTTTAAAGTCTTTAAGCGCTCCATTTTTATACCCTTTGATGATAAAATCTATTATCTATCTATATTTTAAGTCGGAGTATAGAAAACTTAAAATCTTCTACAATAGGATGACCTAGATTGACCTATGAAAGGGATAGAGTAAAATGTTTTACGTTCCAAAAAAAAACTGGTAAAAGAATTTTTGAAAGGGTTGTTTTGGTAGTAAACCGAACAATCAGGGTTATCGGTTTTAAACGACAAAATACGAAAAGAAAAACAAGTTTTTAAGATAAGTGTTGCTCTTAATACCATAGAAAACTCTTTACAGTAAAACCTAGTCTAGACTACGACGTTATAAAGGTCACCACAACATAAAAAAAAACACTTTTTAGGTTGTGTTGATCTTTATAAGACCCAAAATGTTTATTGGGTTGTCTGCCAATGAAAAAACGCCTTTTGTATAAAGGACCCCTCATAAAGTAGGTAAATTGACTTTTAGCCTAAATCTCTGGAAATTTAAAATGATACCTATAAATCTTTACCCCTTTAAAAATGAACTACTGGGTCATATGAAAAGTTGAGTTTTTACGCTCTAAAATAAATGTATGTCGAACTGTAATTTTTAATTATTATCCTGAAGCGCCTAATTTAAATACATATGTAAATATAAAAAAATACCACACGGTATTTTTTTAGACGTGGTATAGCAAATTATTGAATTTTGTACATTGGCAGTCATTTGGGGACATGTGTTTTTTAGAAACTTGTTTCATATTTTTGTATAATATACTCCTTACATTATTATAAATTATCCTGTATATAAATGTATAATTTACTTGGCCCAAGTAATAAATACTTAACCCAAGTAAATATTTCTCTGTGTGTAGTCTTTCTAAAAACCAAGAGTGAGAAGAATAAGAGTTTTGTAAGGTTTTAGGGCTGAGTTAACGCGGTTGAGTCGGTATTTCTTTGACCTTCCGGTTCAATGGGTCAAAAATTAATCGAATGACACAAAAATTGTCTGCTGCTTCGAAATTAAGTCTAAATTTACACCTCAATTAGCACGAAATTCTTTAGAATCTAACCTATCTCGTTTCTCACTGAATTAAGAATTGTAAACGGAGCAAAAAAGGGAAATTATTAAACTGTGATCCTATCACCTCCATATTTATCGACGGGATTCACCTAAAAATATATATAAAACATTTTACTATTCCTTAAAACGACTTTTGTTTGATTAACGCAGTCGTCCCTCCGAAGTGACTGATCGATTTCGTGCTTTTTAGCAGAGCCACATATCGGTAGTAGGGACAACTACGAAAATCAAATCCTTTCCATATATCTCTATATAGAGTTTAAAAATTGTTGTAAGGAAAAGCAAAAACAGCTAGCGATATCTACTGCTAAAAGCAGAGACTGGATAAACCTATCGACAGTCCAAAAAAGGAAGCAGTTATTGGTTTCAAGAACCTATTGCACGCTGTCGATAGGGGGCAGATTAATCAATGCCACGGTGGACATTGCCAAAACAACAAAAGTCGTTTTAAGGAATAGTAAAATGTTTTATATAGATTTTTTAAATTTGTAAATATCAAACAATTTAATTTAGTTTTTTTTTCTAAAAATATATATTTTTAAGCCTATTAGCAAATTATTTACTTATTTGATGCTTTTACAATATTTTTTGTGGTGAAATTTGGATAATTTAAACGTTTTTAAATCCTTAAAAGGGTCATAGTAATCGAGGCCCGCAAAAATCCAGTCCTAGGTGTAAAAATGATTTACCCAAAAATATTTTAATTGGGTCATTTTCTGCAAAAACGATTAAATACTAGTCCAAATTTAAATTTTATTTGTAAAGACCTTTTTTGAGTAAATCTTTTACAAGAAATACTGAATACAAACTATTGCGTACAGGATCGAAAGTAGATTTTTTTAGTAATTTTTAATAGATACATTTTTTCAAATAAAAAAAAAAATATGATGATTCTTAAAAAGCGTTACGTAAGATTGTAAATAAAAAAAACAATAGGAAATATCCTAATGAATTAGCTTGAAGAATCCATTAAAAAAATCACGTGTCTTTGCAATACTTGAATGAATTTAAATAAGAAAATCATCATCCTGTATAAGGTAGTATAATAAATTTGTTTCTAATTGTGTGCAAATATAAACTCTATTAATGAAGAAGAACGTTTTGAATGGCCATCTGTATGTATATATTTACTTAAAAATCCCTAAAGACTTGAGCAAATATTTAAAATATGTCCGAGCATACAACGAGGCCGCTACCGATAATGACACTCATTTAAACTTTGATTTTTTTCTAACTAATAGTACGCATTGCTCTCCTACATTTATTTTCTACTTAACCACTTCAATTAGCTTTAATTAATTATAATTATTATTGGACGGTCATTTGTTTTCATAATTGGTTCGTTACTATAGAGAAAATTACACTAACTTCTAATTAATAAAATAAAATGGGTAGGTTGGTAAGTGAGAAATATATATTGTAAATTCTAGTATATATCATTTACGCCTTTATTAAGTTTGTTTAATGCGTTTTGTTTTATTTTACTGGTTTACCTACTGCGCCATGATCATTAAGTGCATGTTTTTTTTTTAATTGTGAATTTTGACTTTAATTTACAATTGATTGACTTCTCTTATGATACAAAATTGCTACTATATATTTACCATATGTTTATTTTGTATATTTTTGTTTATTTTGTATATTTTCGTTTGTTTTGTTAGTTTAAGTACTTACTGCGCCATGTTTTCAATATTTACGAATAATCAAAGTTCTATGATTATTTTTGTAATTAATTCTGCGCATTGCTAAATTACGCTCCTACATTTGTTTTCTACTTAACCATATCACTTAGTAACAACTAACTAACTAACCGTAATTATTATTGGATAGCAATTTACTTTAATAATTAGTTCTGTACTCTGACAAAAGAAGTAAACTAACTTCTAATCATCATAAGTAAATGAGAAATTAGAAAAAATATATTTATTTTTTTTTATTTACATTCTAAATTATTTAATAATGCTTTCTTAATGATTTTAAGATAGAAATCTACTGCGCCATGTTATATAGAGAAGAAATGATTATATATTTTTTAGAAAAAAAACTTACATGTATACAAATTTACAATTTAAAAACAAATAAAAGGTTTTCTTTATATTATTTGGCAATAAAAAATAATATAAATAAATAAATATATACATCCAAAATTTGGAATCCACATCGGTAGTTATCAAATAAAATAAAGGCAAATAAACAAAGCAATGGGGAGTTGTTATGCAGACAAATTTATGTGTCTCGAGAAGTTTTTACTTGACAAAACTTTTCCTTGTAGAAGAAAGTTAAATAATTTTAAAACCTGGTGACAGTTTTCGTAAGTTTATCCGTTAAATATGACACTTGTTAGTTTAAGGTAGTTTTTTCTTTGTATTTTATACTCTGTCTTGGTTTTGTTTTCTAATACCAAGTAACCTATGTTTTATTTGCATAATTTTATCATTATGTCTTTTGTTTCTTATTGTTACCCACTTGACTAATTTATAAAGGTTGCTTTAAAACATAAATAATATATTATACTGAATTATGTAAAAGGTAGCATACCGACTGCGCCAATGTTGCGCATTTTTATAAAGGCTTTAGCAAACATATGTCGTGTTTTAATTTATGAATAAATTGGAAAAGTCTATGTTAATCATGTAGAAATTTAATAAGTATTTATAGTAAGCTAGATTTTCTCAATGTCATACCTTGACTAATATTATGCGGTGTCGTTTGATGTTGAAATTTATTGAATTTTAATTTAGTTTTTGAAAAAAAATATACTAATTACATTAATTCATGTAGTTATCTTGTGTTAAAATGCGTTAATTGTAACATACGGACTGCGCCAATACTTGAATTTTTTAAAAAACTTAAAATTATATACAAATATACAGGTATTAAAATTGTATACCTGTATTATTGCTTTTTAAATAATAAAATATGTATTAATTTCGTAAAATATTTATATATTAAAGAATTTTAATAGGCAAACCAGATTTTTTTAATGTTAAGCATGCCTACTTGACTCACACTTTGCGGTATTGTTTGAAGTGTAAAATTTATTGAATTTTAATAGTGTTTTTTATAAAAAGGCTACAATACATTAATTTTCGTTGTTATCTCGGTTTTAATTTTACCGCTTCCGCCAATTTTTCCTAAAAACTTTAAATGACATATATAATAGTACTTTTTAACCATAAAATATTAAATTTATATAATTTTAAAGAATTTAAATGGGCAAACCATTGCCAAGTATGCCTACTTAACTCAAACTTGGCGGTATTATTTGAAGAATAAAATTTATTGAATTTTAATAGTGTATTTGAAAAAAGCCCACAATACATTAATTTTGGTTGTTATCTCGGTGTTAAAAGGTAAATTAGACGCATTAATAATGTCGCCACCCAAAAAGAAGGATACACGGTAGCCAAATTAACTGATAAAACGTATAGTGAAATGGACCATTTAGATATGACTTACATAACTAACTACTTAACGCTATATGATTCCCCAGGCTAGATGAGCGGTTTTATCGGTTTAAAACTGCTACTGCGTTCTTTATGTGTTATCTAGCGTTTTAAAAGTAAATATTTTGGTTTTAATGAAGTCCTTTTTCTCGCTATGAAGGTGGTCTCAACATACCGAGCGAATAAAAAACAAGCCGTGATTATATTTTTAAAATTTGTTTTTAATTAAAAAAAAAATAATTCCTTTTTACGAAAAACGAAAAAATGTTAAAAAAATATATAATACTTTTTTTTATTTTTTAAAAAAATAATCCCCCCAATTAGAGCTTAAAAAAATTTTCGTTCTACAACTATGTTTATGGATGTTTAAAAATGAAGAATTATTTGATTCTCCCAAACACAATTATCAAACTAGAATTTTACAAAATGATATCATTAACTTTCCCCTTTTCCGTTCTGCAAAAAGTATGCTTTTTCACGGACCGAAGTTTTATAATTTAATACCAAAAAATATTAAAAAACTAAAAAAAAATAAGCGTAAAATCGAATTATTTATAATCAATTCCGATGTAAATACCTTTTTTAACATTTTAACATAGTTTTTTGTTTAAGTACCTATGCCTTTGCTCATCTTTGTATCGATGATTTCGCCAGTTTTCTTTTTTGTCACCACAACCTTGCCGATAGCATTATGAATCTGTGTACCTTATTATTATTAAAAAAAAAATAAAACAAAACAAAATGTATATGATTTTTTCTAAAATTTTTAGTTTTAAGAATATTTTAAGTAGTCAAACACTATTAAGATTTGTATTCATACGCTGCAACACAAACCTCTGGTTTAGGCAGCCTTAACAAATTTTAAAAATCTGTATACTTATTTAAATAAATAAATTGAATTGAATTGAATAACTTTTTTCTTTTTGGGGGGATTATTTTCAAAAACAATAGGGATCTTGACGGACAAAAAAATTAATAACTAAAAAAAAACGATTCCACTACTGCTAAAATTACGAATTTTATATTTTTAATCCTAAAATTTGCAACCTTTTCGAATTTGAAGATAGGTTGGGGAAGAATGTAGATTCGCGCTGTTTATTCAAAGACATTGGCTTTGGTTTTAAGAAATGCTAGTCTTAAAACAAAACAAGAGAATATGGCTTTGAACATATCGAAAGACACGTGTTTTGGTTCAAGGAATCCTTTTTTCTGTGCACCATGTATGAAACAACTCCTAAATTTTCAGGCTAACAAGGAGGTCCTGTTTTTTCAGCTGTATATATGGTTAAATCGCGTGATGTCTGGCTATAATACCGACACTTCGGCCGTACATTAGTGGCCATTTCGTAGTTGTATTAACACTAGAAAATTACGCTGGAAACGCGAAGCTTAAGGGCGGTTTTCGCGCGAACACCGGTCGATTTTCTTACTGCGCGAAAGGGTGTTATATTCTTGTATTTTATCACGCTCAGGGAATAGTTCGGCTGGTTTTATGGACTATCTTTATTATAATCTTTGCAGTTCTATAGCTAATAGTATATTATAGAACAAGTTTTATAAGAGTATTAGCAGCGCTAATTTAGTGCACGAATTTAAATTTAGAACGACCCGCTTGCAGGGAAACCCAAGCACATTGACACCAAGTAGTGTTACGGGCTATTCAAAAAAATGTAATGGGTCACTACGCGCCAACGCAAGCGGCTCGTTTTCTAAACTTGTACTCGTGCTCTAAAAACGTATGTTATGAAACTAGTACTTTAATATACTATTATTCTTACGTTAGGGAATTTAAATGCTTATCGGCAACATGCGTTGTCACGTGAGGTATGGCAACAAGGAAAAAATGCGCCTTGCTTTTTAAATTAGACAATTTTAATTGTCAGTGTCAGTACTTGGTGTAGAATTAATTTCACGGAATCTAAAGGACGATGGCCTAAACATCTCAAGATCTTACGAGTTTTTTTTTTGTTTTATTTGCTTGTTTACTTACTAGTATGTAAATGTTGTCTACACGGAAAAAAAAAATTATAGCTAGGAGCGCTATAACACACATACCAAGCAAATTATAATCGCTTATTATATAAATACAAGGCTTTCTCTTACAATTATGGCAGTCAGTGTAAAAATTTATATGAAATACTTTAATTGTTTAGTGAATAATAAAATATAACAAATAGTATGGCATTTATAGCTTAAATAGATTTAATTATTGTCCGTGCTAATAATTTTTATAATATAATAAAATTTCTGTATATTTATAGTAGTGCCTGTAATAAATATAATCGTGTCTATAATATATATAATCGTTTCCAATTTATTTTTAACATTATTAGTTATTGTGTCCCTTATAATCTATAGCTTAAATCACTATAATTTGCCACTGTTACCAAATATCTTATAATGTATAGCGCAGAGCCCACTAATTTCTTTCCGTGTAGAGAATAGTCAAATGTAAACCAAGTGTATGATTTATTTAGCCCAAAGAATGTTAACTGGATTTAAGTAATTATTTTTCTGTGTGAACATTATTGTAAATACTTTCAATAATAAAAAAAAAACTAATAAAAAGTAAAAGCAAAACTTGGTAACATAAACTTTTTTACTGTATTATTCATTGCCTAAATGAAAATCAATTTTTACGTGATACGAAAAATAGTGAAACATGAAACTATTTGTGTTTAATGAAATAAAAAAAACGGATCTTAAGTACAATATAATTAGATGTTATAAATGTTTATTTTTTACAAGAATATGTCCCAATGGAGATTTCTCCCGTTAGATTAGACAGGGACAAAAGTTCTACCCAAAAAGGATAGAAGACATACATACACTCCCACTTCCACCCAGCCAAACAAATTCTGTATTTGTTCTTTGTTGAACAAATACAATATTTACTTGGCCGGGCGAAAAGTGTAACTATTTATTTTTATTAAAGAAATTACTGGCGCCATCTAAATTTTAGTAGAATTATCTTATTCTACAGATTCACATTAGCTATGTTCGTTCGTGCCTCTCACTGCTACACTTTCCGGCCAACCAAATAAATACTGTATTTGTTGTGTGAAAAACAAATACAGTATTTATTTGGTTGGCTGGAAAGTGTAGCACAAATGAGATAGAGATAGGGTAGACGTCTTTTGTTTCATAATTCTAGTTGTAGAGAGCTCCATTTACCACTTCAATGGCCGCCATATTTAAAAGTCCACAAACATTTTACCAGATGACACTAATGGCAGGCGGACTTCGTGCACTATAGAATAATCTCAATCGCCGCAATTGTTAATATGATAAAATTTTAACGCACAGTACCAGTCATGCTATAACTGGTACTACCAGTCATATGTAGAACTGCTGTGAATTATATATTTCTATGCCATCTGGTAATATGTTTGGTAAATTTTATTTAAAACTGAATTGCTAGGGGAGATAAGTAGATATGTGTACCAAATTTTAGCTCTCTCTCTCTAAGTTTATTTTAAATGGGTAAAACAGAGAGGGCCCTCCAGAGTTGACTTTTTTTACGTTTTTTTTTTATGTATAGTAAAATTTTATAATCACTTAAACCAATTTTAGTTTTAAATTAACTCACGTGGGTAAAAAAGGGGTGTTTGATATTTTAGGGGTGGGGGGTTGGGGGGTAAATTTTATATAAAATTATTTTGCCAGGGCAGATAAGCATGTGTACCAAATTTCAGCTCTTTAAGTTTATTTAAAGTGGGTGAAAAATTGTTTGGCAAATTTAAGGACAAATATACCTACATATGTTTACATATATACATGTATACATATGTATATTATATATTAATTAAGAATTAAGAATTAGGAAAATGCCAAAAAACTTGAAGACTTTTATCAATCAATCTGTATAGATTATCTACTATTCTGTTTTGGCTTAATCAAAATTAGTGGAGAGCCTCTAGCACAAGAATAAAGCTTATATGGGGCTCTTCACGGAAAAAAAAATTATAGCTAGGAGCGCTATAACATACATACCAAGCAAATTATAATCGCTTATTATATAAATACAAGGCTTTCTCTTACAATTATGGCAGTCAGTGTAAAAATTTATATGAAATACTTTAATTGTTTAGTGAATAATAAAATATAACAAATAGTATGGCATTTATAGCTTAAATAGATTTAATTATTGTCCGTGCTAATAATTTTTATAATATAATAAAATTTCTGTAAATTTATAATAGTGTCTGTAATAAATATAATCGTGTCTGTAATATATATAATCGTTTCCAATTTATTTTTAACATTATTAGTTATTGTGTCCCTTATAATCTATAGCTTAAATCACTATAATTTGCCACTGTTACCAAATATCTTATAATGTATAGCGCAGAGCCCACTAATTTCTTTCCGTGTTCACGACGATGTATTAAGTTCGAAGAAATAAAATAAATAAATAAATAAATAGATAAGTATTTTTTTTTATAACTTTTTAAAAAACACCCAGACCTATGACATTCAAAATCGTCGTGCGAAGTTGTAACCTTTATATATTTTTCCTCACCATTCCAACAGGTACCAAATTCTGTAAAATAGGGCAAATTGATCATGTTAAATAAGACATATTTTCTTTAAATACCTTATTTGTTTTTTATACATTAAAATATCATGTAATATTACATTTCAATACTCCATTTTTTAGTGTAAAGTTGGTTCATTTTTAATGCTGTATTAAATTAATTATAGTGTTTTTCAAATAATTATATCAATAAAATTAGATTGCTTGTAATAAATTGATATAGACATTGAATTTAAGTGTTTCAATTATTGATTACATGTCACAATTGATATAAATTTAATTAGGTGTATTTTTTAAGGCGTATTTGCCATTTCTAAAAAAAATATGAAGGAAAAACAACATATAAATAACATTTTGAGGTTATGCTGTTCTATAATTGATTAAATGCCTACTTTAAGTAGGATTGAAAATAATTTGGCGTTTTTTTTTATTGTGTGTATATTTCGCGAAGATTGGAGTTTCTACATATTCTCCTGGATCATGACTCAAGTCACGTATGGTGTACATTTACTCCACGTATATGTAAATCGTACTGTACGACTCAAATATTGTACGAGTTTTACAGTACAACTAGAGGAGTTTTAGTCGTTTATGTCAAATTAACAACAAATTTGCAACTTTTACTATTACAGTTCCATTTCTTTGTGTTGTTATTACACTAATAACGTTTTCTGATCGACAGTATTAAAAGAAGGCTGGGCAAGTAGTACTTAGTCTAGAATCGATGGTAGTAGATGAAATGATCAAAAGTTAAAAGCCATAAAATCAACAGGTTCTGATTACATTTTAGTATAAGAGGTACCAATCGTATAGGTGATATGTCTTTCTCAGTCGGCAATATCATTAGCATGTGAAACTCGAAGTTGGTACACTGAAGAGTAGTACTGCTCGGTTATGAAAGAAGGCAGTACCTAAAAATACTCTTGCAAAGAATAAATTTTTTTTTTCTCAGAACAAAAAACCAAACGAATAAGTAAATAGTAATTAAAAAGTATTTTAAAGTAGTACCGTGTAGAAGTACCTAAAGAATACTATTTCATAGAAAATACTTAGCCGCTATAAAAACGGAGTAGTATTATCAGATAATATTTATAAGAAGGTTATCTACGCAAGCAGTACCTAAATACTGTTAATTTTTTTTTAACTGGCACCCGGAAATGAGGTCAGGGGAACGTGGTATTCAAAATATTGTACGTGTTCTATAGGCGACCTTGCATTCCTCGGATTCTTTTCAAGTGACAAATGGAAAAAATCAGACAGTAAAACTGCTGCAATATTTTGGTGTCGTTACTGCATTTTTCCTAGTAATTTAGGTCGTTCAGTACTACCTTCAGAACGTCTATTTTACGTCGTCCACAAAGTTATAAAGTCTTATCTCCGGTGAACATCTAAACGAGGTAACCTTATTTTTTTCTCGAAAATTAGCCGCAAACGCAGGCACTCTAGGTGGTCTCAAGCTAATTAAGTAGCACATAAACTCAGAACGGCATTTTCTAAACTGAAAAATTCACTAATTATCTTACCGATAATACAATTTTTATTATTATATGCCACATTTTTAAAAAATAAAATCGTTAAATTCGGTATAAACGTCGGCCTTTATATTTTCTTTATTACCGCCTTAAAAATTTATTAAAATTTTAATAAACGCAAACATTGCAATGCGTTGCCATGATAAAAATAGTTAAATCGACTGCGCCAATTATAGGAATGTACGTACCTATAATTTTTAAGTAATTGTTTTATACTTATTTTTTATAATACCCTACGTATTTAACAAAAAAAATAATATACAATTCTAATTACTAATTATTACTTATAATAATAATGATATTGATTAGTAAAAATATTAAAACGGTAATTATGGTATTAATTAGGTACTTTTTTGGTTAAGTGTATCATTAAATTAATTGCTATTTTGTCTGTTTGTTCAATTGTTTCTGTAATTAGTCAAGTTCTATTGTTTCTAGGCTATACGTTTATACCTGCTACTTACATAAAAAATATATATTTTATACTGGGTGACAATAAAATCATTTTGCAAGATAATTTAAGGCTAAGTTTTTGTAAGAAAAGTTGTCAAAGTTAATTTAGTTTACAATTTTAACTAGGTCATTATAGAACACACTGTATCGGACCAGGTAATTATAGAAAACCATGTTAAAAAGAAACAGGGAAAACACTCGTAGCGAAAATTTGAAGCTTTCAAATTAATTTTACAATACTGTTTAGGAAATCATACACTCTATGGGACGAAGTAATTAAAAAATCACCCTGTATCGCAAAAACAAACGACAAAACAACTTGCAATTTTGACAGAAATTCGAAGCTTCCAAATTGATTGTAGTTTACAATATTGACTAGGTAATTATAGAACACCCTGTATTAGACGAGGTAATTATAGAACACCCTGTATCGCAAAAAAAAACAACGGAAAACACTCGTGGTGTTCACAGAAATTCGAAGCTTCCAAATTGATTGTAGTACAAACAAAAGACGACTGTGCACAAATAAATGGCGGCTGACGGTAAAGCCCGAGCAAAAGTAAATATGTATTCAAGTATTAAACGATCAAAAGGGAACTACTTAAACGTTTTTACTATATGTGCCGACTATACTATACTACCTCTTTGTAGAAGAAACCCATATCTTAAGACAATAAACTCAGTAAAAGGAGCTAGATTGCCCAAGTAATACGCTTAGATTTTACAGCTTAAATTGGCTGTACCGCGCATTTTAAACCATCATTTAGCTTTATTTCGGTAATTTAATTTGCTGTATTTAGGTTTTTTATTACGCTGTTTTAAACACTTTACGTCCACTAGAAAAACTTAACGCTAGCATTATTGCCTAGTCACTCTGTCTAGTGACTGTATTTTAGAAAATTATGTTCCATCTGGCGGTAAATAGCGGAACTATACATTTATTATATTATGTCAGGGAATTACTTAAATTCATTTATTCAGACAAAAATGGCTGTAAAATAAAAAATTTAAACTTTTTTAATTTGCTGTATTTAGGTTTTTTATTAAGCTGTTTTCAACACTTTACATCCACTAGAAAAACCGCTTAACGCTAGCGTTATTGCCTAGTCACTCTGTCTAGTGACTGTATTTTGGAAAAATGATGTTCCATCTGGCGGTAAATAGCGGAACTATACATTTATTATATTATGTCAGGGAATTACTTAAATTCATTTATTCAGACAAAAATGGCTGTAAAATAAAAAATTTAAACTTTTTTAATTTGCTGTATTTAGGTTTTTTATTAAGCTGTTTTCAACACTTTACATCCACTAGAAAAACCGCTTAACGCTAGCGTTATTGCCTAGTCACTCTATCTAGTGACTGTATTTTAGAAAATTATGTTACATCTGGCGGTAAATAGCGGAACTATACATTTATTATATTATTAATTACTTAAATTCATTTATTCAGACAAAAATCGCTGTAAAATAAAAAATTTAAACTTGAAGTTTTTACTGTTAAAATTTAAAAAGCAATTTTTTAAAATTAATATAATTTTAGATTTTACAAGACGAAAACTCTAAAGTGTTTAAAATAAACTCAAAAAAAGTAATGCCTCACAGTGGGATCGAACCTAAGATTCTTAGGCTAAGACCGCGCGAATAAGCACGACGCGTTGTTCTAAGAATCCAAGTTAATTAGCTGCTTTGAAATGTTAAATTTTCTAAAGAAAGTTCTATGAACAAGTGTCAGGCGCCGCAATGGGATCCCCATTATCACCCCCTGCGGCCAATGCTTTCATGGAATACTTCGAGAAAAAAGCTATTGAGTCATTTCCATTAAAACCTAAAATTTGGCGCAGATACGTAGACGATGTCTATGCTATTTGGCCCCATGGCATGGAAAGCCTTCAAGGTTTTCTAAATCACCTCAATTCCCAACATAAATCTATACGGTTTACAATGGAAATTGAGAACAACGGATCACTTCCCTTTTTGGACGTTTTGGTTTACAAAACGGAAAATGGCTCAATAGGACACTCGGTATACAGGAAGAAAACCCACACTGACAGATACCTAAACGCATTTTCACATCACCATCCCTCTCAAAAACACTCGGTAGTTAATTCACTTGTTCATAGGGCTTTCATGATTTCAGACAAGAATTCCCTAGACACAGAACTCCTCAAACTAACCAAAGCCTTGACCATGAACGGTTATACCAAAAAAGACATTAATAAGACCATATACAAATACAGAAATCCCAGACCCAAACAACAGGACAATAGTGACAATGACAGACAGACACAAGTTATACTTCCCTATGTAAGCGGTATCACGGATAAAATAGGTAAACTTTTGAAGAAGTCAAATATTAAGCCTATATTTCGGTCCAACCAAAAATTAGGTCAATGTTTGACTTCAACAAAAGACAAAATACCCCTGAGTTCAGAAGGCGTATATAAAATACCCTGCTCCTGTGGTACGGTTTACATAAGTGAAACTAAGAGAAAAATTTCTACAAGACTTCAAGAGCATGAGCGCAATATAAGAAAGAAACAAATTTCCTTATCGGCAGTAGCCGAACATGTACATGAAACAGGTCATAAAATCAATTTGTCTGAAACAAAACAAATATTAACAGAAAACAGAAAAATGCCAAGGAAGATACGGGAATCGATAGAAATCATCAAGCATCCTAACAATATCAATCGGGACACTGGTTACCACTTACCTGCAATATGGAAGTCTTTGATAGGAAAAACCTCGTCACGGGTGAATAACCACAACTCGTCATAAATAGTGACACAAGTTGATTCGAAACTTAGTTTCAGATTAATCCCTGAAGATGTCTCTAGTAGTAAGAGACGAAACGTCGGAAGTGAAATTCCATTAACACGGTCTAAACCCGAAAGTGAAAGTTCTTTATATCTTAATGGCCGTGAAAGCTTAAAATCTAAAATGTTAAATTTTCTTTAATTCTTACATACGGGGTTCTTTTTTGTTCGGGCACTATAGCAAACATAAAAAAATGTATAAAATACTAAACGAAATATTATGTTCGGTTTGAAATAAAAAGGAAAATTATGTCTGAAACGGTTTGATGCAATTTAATAGATGGAAGCGACTTAATGTTTGAACAAATAAAGAGCGACAGTCGATTTTTTACACGACTGGAGTGGTTTAATAGTAAATTGTCAAACACATTTAAAATATTAAATTTTGCATTAGACTTTATTTTTGTGTAATACCTAATATCAGAAAAAAGTATTAGAAGTAATTAAATATGAATGTAATAAAATTTAAAAAACTAAAGGCAAAATAAAAAAAAATAAAAAAGTTTTTTCCAAATTAACTTCTCTACACGTTTTCAATAAAAACGTCTTTTCTCTACACCTTTTTATTGTTACGGGTGTCTTTGTTTCAATTACCTCGAAATGTATTGCATAAATTCTTTCAAAAACTAATAATTTTCTTTCAAAACGGGATCAGATTAGTTCCCGAAACGTTAGAAGTTATCTTTTATTCAGTTTTTCGTTCTTTTTTAATTATTTTAACAATTTTATTAAAAATTCTTTATTTAGGCAAAAATTTTAAACTTTGGTAAGGTACTGACTAATAATATTTTTTAGGTAAAGAAGATATAGCAGATAAGCAATACGCAATACGTTACCAGCGCATCTAAAAATAGATGGGCCTGTTAAGGACATTTTAATTTTATTTTCTGTTTTAGATATTTTATCGATATTAATAATCATTGAGGCGAAATGACTCAAATTAATAATACTTTTAAAAAAAATGTTTTCCATAAATTCTAAAACAACAGAAATACAATTATGATATAGGTACTAAAATACATCTAAAATTTAGCGCCCAATTTCTTTAACCAATGATAAAATCTACCTCCCTATATAATTATCAGTTAATGCCTGGTTCTATATCCATATCATTATAATGATCATATCTATCATCAAAAAACAAACACCTATTAACAAGAGCCCAGTTACAGCACCTTGTGGTGCCTCTTTTTTACGAAAATTGCACCCAGCCATTTTAATGACATAATAATCTATCATAAAACCCTAAAAAGACAGATGATTTTTTCTATTTTATTTTTCTAGGTAGGTATATTTAATTATTTCTTGAGTGCAGTTTACGCAGGTCTACAAATATAAACCGTTCGTTTACCCTTAAAAATTGATTTGATTTATAATTATTTGTGAGCTCTCTACAACTAGAATTATGAAACAAAAGACGTCTACCCTATCTCTATCTCATTTGTGCTACACTTTCCAGCCAACCAAATAAATATATTTGTTTTTCATACAACAAATACAGTATTTATTTGGTTGGCCGGAAAGTGTAGCACTGAGTGGTACGAACGAACATAGCTAATGTGAATCTGTAGAATAAGATAATTCTACTAAAACTTAGATTTGTCCAAACACTTTTCGCCCGGCCAAGTAAATATTGTATTTGTCCAACAAAGAACAAATACAGAATTTGTTTGGTTGGGTTTGGACTTTCTATCCTTTTTGGGTAGAACTTTTGTCCCTATCTAATCTAACGGGAGAAATCCCCATTGTCACTGTACTGTACAATAGTGTTGGTACAATGAAAAAAATCATTTTTTTAAGATAAAATAACCACCAAATGTCAAAAAATGTCTTTTACCAATAAATATCCATTTTGAAACATAAATTATTTTTTTTAGTATTTTCTGACCAATTTTATTGATGCAATTTTTATTCAGTGTTAAAAAAAATCATTGCAATTTAAAATGAATGTAACAATAGTTGTTTTATTCTGTGTTTCGTCAGCACCTTAGTCGGCATTGTTGACAGTTTACCTGTGAATTAATAATTTTTTTTTTAATTTACTTAAACCCAAAAAAAATGCATTATAATATTATTATATTGGACTTTTTGTTTCCAGACCGGTGTTTTACACATTTTAATCCAAAAACTCGTGTAAGTCTGTGTTATTTTTTTCGTGTGTGCATTTTTCACGTCTCCCTAAATGAAAGTCTACCCTCCCCTAGAGGCGTGGTCAATGTCATTCTTTGAATAAGACGTGTTTTATAGTGTTATGTATGTTTGGGAAATGAAATAAAAATAGAAGAAACGAGAGAAATACAAATCGGTTAAGGTGCAGTACAAAAGAAACGAATCCATTTTACAAATGAAAAAATACCTACGTATTAAATAAATGTACAGTTGGTACCAACAAAACTGGAAAAGTGGGGTTATAAAAAAAATTACATTGTGAACTATCTTTCATTTGACAAATATTTGTTTACTTGTTAATAAATTTAGTGTCAATATTGTTATTGCCACATCAATGTCAAAGTCAAAAAATGTTGGTGTATTTTTTTAAAATTGGTAGAGATAAAGCAGAAAAACAAGAATACTCGAAGAATACTGGTGTAAAACCCATAATTATAATTTTTAAATTAAGGAACTATGAGGAATACCTAGTTGTAGGAGACCAATATACTAGTAGTGTTTTTTAAAAATAAAGGTATTTAAAAAAAGTTTATTAGATACAAAATATATTGATAAGGGAGTTTAATAATAGACATTTTAGAATAGGGATATTTTAGAGCAGAAATACAGTAATTAACAATAGAGATACGCTTCAAAATCCAAATAGTATTTACTAAACACAAATGCATAAAATAACATATGATTTTTAACATGGTTAAACTAACCTTATTTTTCAAACAGGCATAACCCCATTTAAATAATCCACATTCACACAACTAAATTTTATGGAAAACATGAAATTTAACTCGACCCCCCTTTTCCAGTTTTGTTGGTACCAACTGTAATACTAAAAACATGAAACTGGTACATTTTCTAGACGAGTGGAAAAATGAGGAAGTTTATAAAATAAGATATCAAATTGACTAAAAATATATCAAAATTTATTAAAATGCCTATATCTCGGAAACTAATTATTTTCATTTATGCCAAAAATTTGTCCTGCTATAAAAAATAAGTGAGATATCACTAAACATTATAGTTTTTGTCCATTTTAGCTAAGCTAATGTTTACCATATTTGATTTGACTCAAATAGAAGAGATCCTGAATCTTTTGGTGAAATAATTTTTCAAATCGGACATTTCGTTAAAAAGGTATAAGGTTTACATACAGACAGACAGACATTTTTTTAACACCCACTTTTTTCACATTTTCTTGACATTTCATAGCATTCTTAAGCCGAAAATGCAAAAAAAATGATTTTTCGGGTGCTTCCACCCGTAATATACCAACCACACTGTTACAGTAATAATAACGCAACAACGTTATGCGAGGAGTACACCTCCCTGGAAATCATTGTACAGACCGGCGGAATTTTTGTAGGAATTTATTGAGATTCCTTGGAATTCATTGAGATTCCTTGGAATTCAATGGAGTTCCCGAATTCATTGTACAAATTTTTGAGCGCTTTTTGTTTCTCGACATTATATTTTACTGTAACGACTTGTATTCAATAACTAGCTTGGGGGGATACACCTACAAATTCGTTCAGTACCCTGAAAATTTGTTACCGTAGTAAATACTAAACGTTTTTGCCTATTTGGAACCCCAGGCAACATTTGTTATTAAATACAGTAAATTACAGTAGAATATAACACAACAACGTTATGTTTTACTGTAACAACTTGTATTTAATAAAAAATGTTGCCTGGGGTTCCAAATAGGCAAAAACGTTTGGTATTTACTACGGTAACAGATTCTCCGTGTATTTAATATGTTAACACATTTTTAGTGTAGATATTTAACCTAGCTACAAAGGATCAAATGCTTTTTAAACTAAATAAACTATTTAACCTAACTGACTTGACTATACAAGGTGATTACAAAATAAGTTATTAAAGTTTAAGGGGACTCTTAAGAGGTGATTCTAAATTAAAAAAAAACAAACAATTATTATAAATAAAGAAGCTACGGCTAAGGTTGCATCTATCAGGTTTTTATCTCTGGCAGTCTGAGCTAGAGCAAAGAGTTTTTGCTCCAATTAGAAAGATTATTTCAAAAAAATCATATATAATGTATAATATAAACTTTTTAACATTTTTACAAAAAAAAAACTTTATGTTACCTTTATTGAAATAACTCATAAAATTTTAATTTAGTAGGTAGGTTTTTATTTAATAACTTTGGAACCCTATGAGCTAGAGAAAAGAATTTATCTTCAAATAAGAAAGTTTCAAGGCGGATGAAAAAAACTTTGTAAATGTATATAAATGTATAAAACTACAGTTAATAGAGTTGAAATAAAAAGTTAATACTTACAAATCCGTGTTTATCAGAGATGTTATTGGTCAGTTTTAATTTGTGGAAAGAGACGACCTTCTGCATCCATTGCTCCCCCGTCGACGGGCTGTCCGGATGGATGTACATCCGTTTGGGCATTTCGGGATCTGCTTTACCGGCCACCATCCACCGACTTCAATTTTTTGGACAATACAAAACAAGAAAATTAGTAAAAGATGTAAAGAGATGAAATTCATTTAAAAGGTCACCTTAGGCCAATTTTTTTATCTTTTAATTTAAAAAAAATGCAGCAAAGTATTGACTAGCAATTGCTTTTAACTTTTTAACTTTCATGAGATAATCAATTTCAAAAAAAGTTCAACAAACTTTCTTTTATTTTCAGAGATAAGACAAGAGACAAAGTTTAATTTTATTAGGTAATTAATTATTGTAACTTTTTCCAATTTCTTCGCCCTCACTTTTAGTCGGGCCGAGAGGGGGGCTTTTAGAGGTAAGTATTGGGGAGCGGTTAGGTTTGTTTTGGGCAAAAAATTCCTAACTTTATCTATTTTCTTTAAGAAGTCGGCTATTTTCGTTATAAACTCCGTCTCTTGTTGTTTCCTTTTATAGGCACTTTCAAATAATAGGTAACTTTAAATAATTTGTCTATGAATTCGATATCCCATGACTTTCAAAAGTTAATAGATCTTGTAAGACTTTCTTTTAGTATTTACTTTACTGAAAATATCCAACTAAACAAAACAAAATTCTAAAATCAAGATGGCTCTTCTTTAATTTATAAGTTCTAACATGTCCTCAAATCTTCAGAAGGACCGGACATTTGAGAAAAGGCAAAACTACCTTCTTAACTTCCGTTAAACATCGCCATTTTGAAAACAACCATATATTTGTTCTACGTTCGGCTAAAATGCTTTATTTTTACTACCTATTATTACACAACTTAAATTTCAATTTTTAATTAGGTACACTGAAAAAAATGGTTGTAAAATTGTAATATTAAAGTTAAATGTAAAATTCATATAATTTTAACCAGTTTTTTTACTGTTTTATAGAAAATTTAACTGAATGTTTGAATTTAAAGTTTTATCCTAAAATAAGGTTATAAAATTGTTATACCTATCATAGTATACTCAAGTCAATCTGAGAATGCGACTCTGACGTCACAGCGCGTAAATTAAAAAGCACTTTTTAGTGTAACTGAAACTTATTTATTAAGACTTAATACATAATTATTATATAGAAAATGTATATAAACAAAAATCATTTATTACATCTTAAGAAATAAGTTTCATTTACCCTACAGAGTGGTATTTAGTTTACGCTCTGTGACGTCAGAGTCGCATTCTCAGATTGACACGTGTATAAAAAAAATTAAATTTACAATATTTAATATTATTTTAAAATTACGTTACGATATTGGGAAAATTTGCAATTTTAAAGTTCAAAGTCACAGCAAAAATGTAATATTACTGTAAAATTTTAATTTAACAATTTATTTTAAAATGGTTATCTAAACCAGAAAATTTTTTTACATTGTAAAATAATTTGTTGCGGAATATATTTTGAAAAATGTTATTTTAGAAGATTTTTAAATGCGGATAGTTTCAGTAATGTTTTAATACATTTTAAATATTTAAAACTCTAAATAGCAAACATAAAAATTGGCTGTGGTAAATAATTTCAATACAGGGTGATCCAACTTTCAGGACACAAGCCAATAACACATTAACGGCTGAAGTAATTTTAAAAATAATTTGTTTCATATTTATCTCCTTGTCTGTTCTTTTAATAGTATGTTCCATCTGATTTACGAGGAAGATGCAGTGAACCCGATTTATTTGTCCCAGATTATAATCTGGATTATAACCCAATTTTCCACATGGGACAAACATCTTGGGCTAATTTTTAGGAATTGAGTTTTAGATAGGGCATTTCTTTTTAGTAGACACATGGGGCTAGTGTAAAGCAATACAATGGTGTGCTTATGTCAAAAAGTGAATTTTTGCAGATAGGACAACTTGTCTTAGTAGGGCAGTATAATGGGCTTGTGAACTGAAAGTTGGATCACCCTGTACTTACTTAGGTGTACTTTTTTACTAAAACCAAATTTCTAGAGTATCAAATTTCATGCAAGAGCTTGTGAAGATATAATTTAAAAAATAAATATTCTTTCAAATTTACTTTATTGTTTATTTTTATTTTATTATTTATTTTTGTTATTATTATTATTTTTTATTATTTAAATCATATCTTCGCAATATTATTTCTCAAAATAACTTTTCTACAAATACTTAAAACGCATGCTTCGTGCCTATCGGGTATCTGTTTTTATTTTCTGTTTTATTTTTTGGGAAAATGTACCGAGAAAATTAAAAGAAATTTGGAAAAACAAACACCCGCTAATCTTAGTATTCAAGCAAATATATTTATATTTAAATTGAATAAGAAGAATCATTAATACACAGACAAAAAATAACTGGGTAGAAACATTCTGGTTAAAATAAAATCAACTCGTATTTTAAATTTTAAACAAATTAACTACTTTTATAGTCCAGGAAACAATCTTTGTAAAGTGGAAATGTCTACTAAAAACTCAGGTTAACGTAAGCCTTTTATTTATTATCAAGACCACGGCCCTGGATCCTTAATTTAAGCTGCAAAGGTTGCGGAAACTGTATACGCCGATGTGTCATAAAGTGGAAATAAAACTCCAAAGTCCAAAGGAAACAGTTTTTTCGTTTAATGATACTTTAATTTGTTTCCGTTTCGATTTTTTGTACGTTTTACGAAAAGAAGAATAATTTCCACGTTAAAACAAAAGTTTTAAACTGATTTTTTTGAATAATTTCCACATTTTAAATTTTTTAGTCTATGTTGCCTGGACTATTTTTATGAATAATGGTTCCTAACCTGTTATGGAATTTGTATCTACAATCATCGGCGGCGACTATATCCATAAGAAGTATGTATTTTGACTTTTTATCTAATCCCGAGACACGGACCTTGTAGGCAGGAAACATACGTCTGAAACAATATGGATTTCAATCATTATGGATTCTAATCACCTGTTATGAAATTTGTATCGGTAATCGTCTGCCGCTACTATATCCAAAAGGAGAATATATTTCGCTTTTAAGTCTAATCCAGATACGCGGAATTTCATTTGGGGGAACATTTGCCTGAAATCCCAACAAAAAAAATACATAAAAATATTTATATATGTTTATATATCCATACATGCACATTTACAACTCTAAATTTAAAAATATATCAAAATCTTTACATGTTGGCCATTGAACGTCATATTTTATTACGAGTCCTACCGGAACTACAGTTTTAAGTGGAATCCGAACCACTTTTGTGTAACGGAGATAATTTTTACCCAATATGTAATAAAAAATGTGTTCTAGGATGAGAATTGAACACACAACAATGTGATGACTATCTTTCATGATTTATATATTTTTTGAAAAAATCTAATCTTTTAAAACCCTTGATTATTTTTAATTTTCTGATCAAAATACCCATCAACAGCAAAATCCATAACCCTACTTCTTCAAAATATATCCTGGAAGATAAAATTATCATGTTTGAGCCAAAGGCTTAATGTTTTTTTCTAGGGGGGAGGGTGTAATACCAAGATCGAAGATATACCTAGATATACCTCTTATTTTTTTGTGGAATATAATTTTATATTTTTTTATACGATAATGCAATATAAAAACATTTTTTTGTCCTATGGGGGGGTAATTACATCCATTACCCCCCTCATCTAAGCCCTTAGTTTGACCCATGGTTATTTTCCATAACTTTCCTTACCTAAGGCGAGTTTATAAAAGAACAAGTCGTAAAGATGTGTACTGTTACGCATTCCATTGTACACTGTTCACAGTGGTTGGTATATTGCATTTTTCCAAATACTTAAACGCAAGTTGAAATTGTTGTTTTTTATTCTTTTTTTTAACGAAAAATTTTAAAAGGTTAACACCCAATATACATATATATTTTTGGGGATTAATTTCAAAAACAATAGAAATTGATTTTTCCTGATTATAATTATTTTAAGTCGATCGAAATTTATTCTTGAGCAAACGTGCTTACAAAAAAGTGACGTCGGACGGACAGACAGACATTTTCAAAGGTTCTTATTTTTTCTTGAAAAATATGTGTATCCAATTTTTTTTTTGTCTAGGATGTTTTTTGACGATTTTAATAAATTACTACCGTATTATACTATTTTAGCGCTAACTCGCTGTGAATAGTGTTATAATGAAATGTTAAGTAGCGCATTGCATGCCGTTCTTCATTTTCCATTTGTTTAGATAAATGAAATGGATTAAAGCACATAATACAAGTAAAAAATAGAGATACCGTTTACTGGGGTAAGACTGATCTGCTGGTTGTTTATTTGTTTTTTGACAGCGGAAACAAATTTAAAAATATATAGACTGAACTTTTACTAGGCATAAGTTGGTAAAAAAAAACTTTGCAATAAGTATAATATTACAAAAAACTATTATTGAATAGTTTTTTTGTATAGTAGTAAGGGTGGGGAGGCTGTAAGCCAGGCAACTATACTGGAAATTCAATAAAACCTGCAGTGACACATACCTCTGCTGCTTTCGTATAAGGAGTCGGCCTTTGCGACGAAATTACGCGAGTCGCACCCGAACTGGTACGACCTTCGCCTTTTACCACACATTCGAAACTGAGTCACTGCAGGTTTTATTCAATTTCCAGTATAGGTCACTATTTTTTTATATATAGTAGTCATTAAAGGTAAGCATAACAATGGCTTCAATTTAAGAAATTATCATTTAACATTCGTAGTTAAATGTTTGTAGATTAACTTTGTCTTTCCCTTCGTTTAAGGTTTTGATTCAATTCTTAATTTTTAAGTTTAAAGGTAAAGTTATAAACAATTAAAGGTTGGTTTACACAACACTAAACTAAGAATCTAACCAGTGAAATGAAATGTGACCAATAAATCTGACATGTCATTGGTAAAATGCTTAGTTACTTTATTTTTAGTTACTGGCTAAAGCAGCTTTTAAACTTAATACATAATTACTTAAATTAAGAATCAACCAGTGAAATAAAAAGATAAAATTATTAACTCACCGTTTTTTTGTATTAAATTTATTAGATTCCATTATTATTTAACTTAAACTTCGAAAACAATAGAGTTTAGTTCTTAAAATAAAGCTTTATTTTTTTACTTGTTTAATTTGTTTTATTATATTATTATATTATATTATAACAAAGATAGATAACAGTAAACAAATAAAAAATTAATGCAACAGTTTTTTAACACATTTTTTGCACGACCAAGACTAAAACCTAATTTTACGCTTTCATTTTCGGGACTAAACTTGCCGTTTTTCTCCCTAGGGAATAAAAATCACGGCAACCTTGATAATATTAAAATATTATACTTACTATGTGCTTTGCTGGTTCAAAAATTAGGTTTGGTGGTGTTTTGTAATAAATTAGTGATTCAAACCAATTTATTTGATTTTAACAAAGAAAACCTTTAAAAATAACATTGTTATAACAATTTATACATAACTTAAAATTTATCATCTTCGTCCATTTTTTTGACGTTTGTGTCAACCATATTAAAAAACAATTGAAATCGCGATAGCCATGAAACTGATTTTAGACGCGTGGTTTTTAATTTTAATTTTATCTAACTACCTAAATTATGTTTGGTCCTGCAAAAAATAGTGTATATACCTCAGGACTAAACTTGGCTGTTTTAGTCCCGCTGCATTAGTGTTTCCTGAGCGAGCGTAGCGAGTTTAGTCCCTTGGTATATAAATAACTATTAAACTACTTCCAAATGATTCTAGTTAATAATTACTAGTAATAATGTTTTAAAAGTTTAATTTTTAATAATCAATATTACCCTTGATTACGGTACTAATAAACAGTCTATTAAAGTTCAACCATATCCTTCTATTAATTTATTAAGATAAGTTTTTCTATGTAAAGTTGATAACCATCAGATTCGGTGTAATAATAGCAGCAGACATGCTTTAATAATATTGTTCATATTTCTCACACTTTTACACAAATGATGACTGTTTATGATAGGTACAAGAATTGTAAGTTTGTATGTTTTTAAGTGATCATTTTTACGCTGTTTGTTAGGAATTTAATGTTTAATAATGTTTTTTAAATTCTTTGTTGTTTTTTATTAATATTCACACGTTTAGTGTAAGGGTTTTTAAAAGATGATGTAGTGACGTGATTTTAATTTACAATCATAGATATTAGATGGCGCTACACAAAGAGATTTTCTTAGTAAAAATTACCATTCATATTCCATTTATGACATATCTGTGAAATAAGGTTAAAATTTCGGGAAAATCCAGTAGTTTTTTAGAGTAATTACCACTGAATTCTACCGTCTTTTACTTTTACTTTTTTTACAAATACTTTGTTACCAAATTTAAGGCTTTCATACTATAGCGTTCTTCTGAGATGATAGATATAACCGTACATGTTATAGTCAAATAGGCGTTGCCAATTTTAGCGCTAAGTATTCGGTTACGACGCGCCGCATCGTTGCAAATTTGACAAAATTATCTTTTTTTTTCAGACATTTTCATTTTTAAAAGTAAATAAATTAATTTAAATACTTAAGTGAATAAACTAATGTACATAAAAGAATTTATTTTGGTTAAAACATATCTTTTGTTATAAAATTTAGTTTATTGCGGGACGTAATTTTTTATGTGACTTATTTTATAAGTTTTGCAGCTAGCGAAAGCAAAATTTGTTTATAGAAGTTGTTAACTGCTAAACTATTTAACTTAACACTTTCAAACACCTTCTTCGCAAGTAAATTACTAAATATGTAACACCAAACAAAACTGAAAGTTTGTCCTACAACTTTCGAAATTTAGAAATCTGAATAAACACTTAGGTGTAAGTACTTACAAATAAATAGTTATTTATAATACAAGGGCAAAAGGTTTAATTTTTCGATTGAGTAGGTTTTTAGAAGCCGAGGGCCGGCCCGAGGGTAATAAACCTACGAAAAATTATATTAAAACATATTTAATTTTAAATTGCAAAAATTATTTCCTTTTACTGTCTTATAACTTAACTATATTTATCAGTGACAAATTGCTATCCAATCAAATCGCTAAAAAAAAAAACAATTGAATCGTTTCTTTTGCGTGCGGTCTCATTTTCAAATCAGCTTAGCGTTTTGATTAATTTGTGTTAAAATGTATTTGTTATGAAAATATTAATACTTCTGAAACCGTTCTATAAATATTATAAATATTAAAATTGATTTGCAATTGAAATTTTGTGTTTGTGATTTATTTTAGTGGATGAATACAGATTAACCGGTTAACCATATATTTTGAGGTTATGTTTGGGCCACAAAGTTCAAGTTTTAACCCGCAAAACATGAACAAAAAGTGACCCTTTTAGAATCAATCGAATAAAAAAATATATTCTGACTTACTAAATATAGAGACCCTCAAACTTCTGACCTGTCACTTCTGTGGTGACATAATAATATGAAGGGTCTCTAATTATATATTATGGTCTGTCTCATCAAGCAAGATAGTAAATTAAAAATCGCACAGTGAATATTTTCAAAACAGATTCGAATATTGGATGTGCGAATATACTGCGTAGTTTATTTTATAACACATAACTATATTCTATACACAAATATATACTATTCAAATCTGTTGTAAAAATATTTACTGTGCGATTTTTAATTTACTATCTTGCTTGATGAAACAGACCATAGTCAATCAAACAACAACAAAAAAAACAATAATTTTTGTTTTTTTCTCTTTTGAAAATACTGTAATGCTATTAGAATAATTAAGTAAAAGAATAATTCAGTAAATTTCGAGTTTTGCCCCCTGTGGCTTTGGACCGTCTCTTAGGCGCCACCGTAAACAAATAGCGAGTGTATAATGATTCTACCTGAGCCCATCTCTCGGCTCTAAACCTCAACATATTATAATAAATGTGTACATAATCCAGCAAAGGGCATTTTTAAGGGCCGCCGAGAGCCACCTAGACCCTGATGGAGTTCTACGAGTAAGGCAAAAATCAGGCCATGAGTCTCTCTCTCTCTCTATTTATTTGGTATTTTTCTTCCGAATAATAAACCAGGGTTTCTCTATATAATCATGAGGTTTCCAGTGCGCAAGTACTAATCGGATACGTATCCTGACTTGCGCACTATCACTGATAAATTGCTACTGTAGTAATTTCCACGCTATTATAAAAAGTTATCATTAAAAACACACATAAAAATTATCTTCAAACGTTCATTATTATTAACTTAAAATTCAACAGTTCACAACACAATTAATAACCATAAATATATAGTTCACTTTAACTTGTACATAATACATTAATATAAAAATACTCTAGGCACATCATAAAAGATGGCAAAACAAAAATACACAAGGCACATCATAAAAGATGGCGAATTCGCTGCACTGGAATGTGCTAAAAAGGCTACACCCGTCCCTTTCAAAGGCCACGCTGTAACTGAGGCTATGAGTCAAATTAGCTCACTGTGCGCGTCACTGTCTGTGTTTCATCGTTTGTTCTTAAACCACTGGTGAATCTATCGGGTGACTGGCAAGTAGGATGACTATATAAAAGCCCCAATTGGACGTAAAACAACATTATGCAGAATTTACTTACGGCGATTTCAATTGGACCTCTAGAAAATCGGGAAAATGTTTAACCTTAGACAAAAGAAGAATAGACAAGTAATGCCGTATACTATGGTCTGTTTTTTTAAGCAAGGTAGTAAATTAAAAATCACACAGTAAATATTTTTACAACAGGTTTGAATAGTATATGTTTGTGTACAGAATATAGTTATGTTTTATAAAATAAACTACGCAATATATTCGCACATCCAATATTCGAATCTGTTTTGAAAATATTCACTGTGCGATTTTTAATTTACTATCTTGCTTGATGAAACAGACCATAGTATGCTAAGTCTGTTTTGGTCCAACATACATAGTGCCATATAAAATTTTCATGAATGAAAATAACGTAAAAAATAAATATTATTGTTTGGGGTGGGAAGAAAATATATTATTTTTGTGAGTTTCATAGAGACAGGTCATTATAATTATTTTTGATGAACCCATGTTTCTCTGTTAAAATACTAGCCTATCCCCCCTGCTTTCGTCTGAGCTGCAAACCAAAAAAACAAGGCCCTTTTCTGGAGTGCGTATCCATTTTATAATAAATGTGTATCTATAGGTATATACTAAAAGTGTGCCAGGTCTTCAAAATGATTTATTGTTTTATTTTGTGTACTTAAATCGACTATAAATATACACAGAGAACAATAATCAATTTATGAAGGGGCAGGTCGACTTTTGAAAAGGGATTTTGGTGGCTTAAAGTGTTTTTATTAAGGTGATTAAATAAATACATAGTTAAGTAACTTAAGTCTGTGTATATTTAATAGGTTCTAAGTATTCTTGCAGTTGTCAAGTTACTGTCCTGAGGCTAGTTTGGGACAGCTCCCCAACCCACACTATACCTCGTCAATTTCCTACTTCCTTGATGAGCAGTTATCCATTCTAGGGCCGGACATCAACCATATCACAAATATAAAACATACAGGGTGATCCATAACTGGCATGCCAAAATTTAAGAGGTGATTCTAGATCCAAAAATATAAAAAAAGTTCCTATAAAGGTTGGTCCTGAAATGAGCCCTAAGGGATCTAGGGCCCTTTAAAATTGTAATAAAAATAAGGTTTTTAATTAATAACTCGGGTACCGTTTAAGCTAGAGCGGCGAGCTTTTGCATGTATACTAGTATTAATAAGGGCAATAAGTTTATGTTAATTTATTTTTTTAATTTATCCAGAGGCGTGCCCAGACGGACAAAATATATGAGGCTTAAAACATTTTTGCCCCAAACTTTTCTATGTGTATGTTTTTTGGATTTGTTGTAAAAAATATAGATTTCTAGAGTAAAAATACATATAAAATATCATATAGTGTAACACTGTAGGAGCAACCGTTATCAAAAAAAAATGCAATTAAGAGGAAGTAATATTTTGTGCTACCAAAAACGTTACTTTTTAAAAGGCTATTACTCCTTTAATATTAAATTTAGGTGTTTTGGTGTATAATACTTTTTTGCTCAGTTTTAAATGAAGAATCACCCTGCAGCATTAAAATTTTATTGGTGCTTTTTTTTGTTCCCCATTCAATACGTCATCTTCGAAAGGCCGTAGCTCCCTTAGGGCTCATTTCCGGACCAACCTTTATAGAAACTTTTTTTCATATTTTTGGATGCAGAATCACCTCTTAAATTTCGGTACGCGAGTTCTGGAACAGGCTGTATCTATATAATAAAAAGTTGAGGATAAAAATAAACAAGACAGCAATACGCCCCACAATAACTTAAGCTGAAGAAATACTTTGTTGGACGAGAAAAAATTAAAAGTACCGGAGAGGACAATAGTAATAGGAGAAGTATATGGAGGTTAAAGGTAGGAGATGTATACAGAAAATTAAAAAATTAAGAAATAGAACCAATATTACAAAATTAAAATACTATTCGAAATATGAAATCCTTCAAAATAAGATTGTTTGTATTCAAAAAAGACGAAACGGAGATGATGAGAAAGTTAACAGAATGGAGACCAGTGGTTATCAGAAAAGGGGGGGGGGAGCCAAAGATCTGGTAGGAGGAGTTGGCGATAAAAGATCTAAGAAAGATGGAATTATCAGTTATCACGGAAAAACTTTTTCACCGAAAGAGGTGAAGAGAAGTAGCGAAGAAAGCAAAAGTAAACGACCGACTATAAGTGATAAAAAAAAATGGAGTGACCCTGCCAAAATCAGTCTGGAAGCCCACCTTTCTTCTAACTCCCAGCCCCCTCTTCAAAATATCTTTAAGTAAGCTCTTATTTCTTATTATGTGAGACATTATTTGATCCCTTATCCTATCTATTGTTTCTCGGTTACAGAGACTCTGTACCATCTCTATCTTCCATGTTTCACAATCATTATTACATTATTATATTTATAATTAGCTAAACTGCTATAGGTTTTACAATCAAAAGTGGCCTCTGTGTCACTAAAGTTTATTTTTTTAAGGTATAGTTATTTTAAATTTGCCGCTAAATACTCCAAAGAGTCCGATTTACACTGAAGCATGTGGCTTGTTTTGAACGTCAACATAACCAAAATTTATAATTTTTGTTTACTTACTTTGTTTTTATAATGTTTTGATGTAAAAAAAGAGAATTGATAAAGCTGTTGCTAAAAACACTTTTGTATTCCTGTGCAACAAAATTTGCTTATAAAATCGCTTTTATTCCAATAATTTAGAGGAATAAACCATTGTTTTGATCTTGTTTTAAACGTTTTACGGTTGTGTAAATTGGGCCTAGTCATTTCGCTTGCGACGCATGCGTATCTTACGTTGCTATGGTAATTTCGAGATTGTTTACAAGCGGGAAGGTTTAAAATAACTATACCTTAAAAATATAAACTTTAGTCTCATCTCATCTCTCTTGTACCCTGTCTCAAAAACATGCCGTTTCATATTGCGAATGCTTTAAAAGTCTATCTGTAGACCGCACTATCGAGTCTCTGCTTTTTGTGTATGTATACATAGGTATATAATTATATATATATTATTGTCATTATCTGCACATATTTCTAACACGATTTTCCAAATTCTCAGTCTGCTGAACTAAAAAAACTAAACACGAGAAACAAACGAGGATCTCGTCTATACGTCTTGTTTAGGCGCCTCTTCTTCACCAGCAACCTAGAATTAAACGTAATAGCCAGCAGGCACGTACTGTCATGGCCTACCATTACTGTGAAACTGATGATGGGTTTAATACCATAAGGTGGGTAATATACGCGACCTGTAGTTTGTTTTAATAATTTGCAGGTCAATTTTGAGAAAATATTTGACTTTTTATCTCACTACCTCCGGCAATTTTGCTGAAAGGAAATTAGTATACAGGTAGTTCATTGACGAGTGTTGGTTAAATTCTGGCTTGCCTAATTGAAAAATTATATATATTTTATTCATTTTTTTAATAAAAGTATTGAGATAATTTTTATAATTATTTAATGAAAATAAGAACCTACATTAAAAAAATACTGCAACAAAATAATACATTTTCCTATAGACCTAGGTTCATTAAAATCAAAAACCAAAAAAAAATTAAAATTAAAAAAAAAACAAAAAAAAAAATTCAAAAAAAAATCAAAAAAAAAATAAGTTTTTCAAATTTTTTTTTTAAGTTTCTTTTTTCGTAAAACGAAAAATGAGATGAAAAAAAAATGTTTTAAAAAAAATTATTTTTACCCTATTTTACCCCCTTACCCCAATCCGATTTTTACCAAAAACAACCCCAGCCTATAACTTTGGATAATCAACCTATGGTCCAAATTTGAAGTCTTTAGCCCGAAGCGTTCTTGAGTTATCGTGGTCACAAATTTCCCGGACACAGACCGACAGACAGGCAGAGTTTTTTTTTTACGGAAATCATATTTTTTGGATATAAAACGTCCAGAAATGTAAAAAAAAGGAATACAATTTTTTCGAAATTTCGAAAGTAATATTAATGATTAAAAAAAAACGAAAAATATAATAAAAGTTTAATTAATTATTAAGCGAACATTTGCTAGCATTGACGTCATTCCACTGTCATTCAACAGAGTTTTATTCAGAAGTACCTTTTTGTTCAAGAATAATCTAAAATCTAGTCATAAGTGTTGTGTGTTGCCTACATTCTGTGTTAATACCTAAAAAAATACGTTTGGACTTTTTATATATCTTAGCTGTCGTTCCCCAACCTAAATCAAACGTTTTTAGAAAAAGAAAAATGTATAAAGTTTTCTAGTGAAAATTGGTCCAGTTAACTAAAAATATAATAGATCGGTTTACCCAAAAATTAACACTAAACTAAGAATTTATCTAATGAAATTGTATGTGACAAATAAACCTGATATTTAATTGGTCAAATTCTTGGTTTAGTGTTAATTATAATTATTGAACACGCCAACCTAATGAAAGTTTGTTTTAATTTTTTTTTTGTAATAAAAATCTGAATAGTATTTGTTAAGTATTGATTAAAACATTTATCAGTTTGATTTATTAAATAATTTCAAAGAATAAAACAATAATTAAGTAAAAAAAAATCAAGTAAACAAAGAAAATAATAGCTATTTTAATAGCATAAAAGCGTTAAATATATCTAATGATGATTATTAAATGGATATAAAAAACATTTTATATATTCAAAAGGCTTTTCAAATAAAAGATACATGAAACATGGTTTTATTTTATAGATAAAGTCATTAAACGGATATGAAACTATAAATTATAGGAAAATGTACATATACATTTAATGACACTAATATACATTTCTGATGTGAAATTTGATTGACAGTAAATTAAACTAAATACATTTTTATTCTTGTTTGATGAAGAGTATTGATTTTTTTCCTATAGTCCAGTCATACACATACTTAAAAAAATATTGTAACAAGTTTCTCGCATAAAAAAAAATATTCATCAAAAAAAAACAATAAAAACATCTTATAGAGGATAACTTGAAGTTTTCAGAACCATACTTCAGTTTTCTGCACGATCATTAGTTCCCGAGTAATTAATTACCAAATTTAAAAGTGTCATTTTTGCTTTTAACGCTGATAACTCAGCATGAAACCATCGTACAGAGCTCTTGTAACGCTTATATTAAAGAAGAAGAATCAAGCTGAAAGAGCATTTAGATGGAATTACAAAAAAAAATATTGAAGACCGTGGACCTTTTGAAAGGCTAGCAAAAATTTAGAAAAAAATATTACCGCTGATTTTTTTATGATAGAAACGATTAAAGATAAAATTATTTAAACTCAGTAACTTAAAACTAGAGATTTAAAGCTTCAATTTGCTTTTTTATCATTGTTCTATGACCATTTTTCACCAAGTTACAACCTTTTGAAAATCACCTAAAAATTTAAGATGTTTTTTCATATCCTTTGATTTTTTCACCCACTGTACTATGTTGGTCTTTGAGCAGGGTACTTATTTTACTGAAGTGTTAGTAGTTAATTATTATTGTTTACGTATTATATACATGTATACTATATAAAATATTAAAATAACGTTATATGCGACGTAGGATGCAAAAATAGCACATACCAACCCCTTTTTAAAAAAATAATTAAAACTTTCAAAGAATTAACAGGTTTATATTGCTTATCGTAAATTTTGTAAATCAACTTGGGTGATATGTTAATGAAAGTTTATTTTCCTGTATTCAAGATATCCTTTCTACTTTATTTATATGTATATGTATTAATTCAAATTAAAAAAGAGAACGACAATACAGTAGTAAGTCGTTGTAAGTAATTTGTAAAATATGTGCGAAATGTGTTGCCACCTTTAGTTTTAAGTAATACGGGCCTAATAAATATTGAAAACAAATAAACGATAAGTACTGTTTAATTATAATTAATAAATTTTTAAACGGTTACCATTTGTTTTGCTGTGGGTATTTTATTTTTATTATGTTGGACAAATATCTTTATTCAATTACAATGGATTTCATAAATATATAGTTTAAACTTAGTCCCCTATTATAAGACAAAAAAAAGGTAATAAAGATTATTATATGAATATAATGAGTCCTTGAAAAGTTTATTTTGCAATAACTATTTAACACTTTTACCTAGAAGCTTTTTTATTTTACAAAAGGGACCGATAATGTCCACGGTATTAATTTCAAAAGCGTTTAAACGAATACAAAATTTAAATTCCTCGTCTTGTTTAAAATTAAATATTATAGTGACCCCTACGAGCCTGATTAAATTTTTATTTAAAAGAATGATTACCACCACAACTACCACAATCATATTTTCTAAACTTAAAAAAAAAGCATTGTGAGACTAAATAGTAAGCCAAAAAAAAAGTTAAGGTAATAAACTTTTACTTTATTTAAAAAAAGGCCTGCAATGGTCAAGGATCTTGGTTTGAAAAGGATTAAAAAAAAAGAATTTAAAATTGCTTATACTTACTTTAAAAATCAAACTGTAATAAATTATAGTCTTTCATGAATGAAAACCATATTGGAAAAATATTTATCTGTCCTAACCAAATAAAAAAATACTAACTGAATGGTACCCAATCATTAAAAACAAAAGAAACACCTTATTAGCATCAGATAAGCTGCAAGATGACTTGATTTTCTCGAGAGAAGAGAAACAATCACAAATTATAGGTTAGGAGTACCTGATCCAAGGTACTTCTATATAAAAGGTGGGTTCGTTAGGCCTCAAGTCCCAATTATCAGCATTATAATACCACCTTTAATGTTGATATATTGGTCTTAGTAACTGGCTTGTTATATCATAATAATACGATTTGGAATCGTTCAGATCAGGAGTGTCGATTACTGCGGACCACCGGGAAGGTTAAAACCGAACTGGTCGACTGTACCTACCTCTAAGAAGATATGATAAATACTAAATTATAAGTTTAGCCAATAAGCGAGGAGTAGACCAGTTAAAGAACCTTCACCACTCAACAATGAAATTACTGTACAAACGAGAAGGCAGGTTGTGATGATGTGTTGGAAAAGGTAAACATATTATTACCAATTTTTTGTTGGTTTTTACAAATGAATTTCTGTGGTGTTGATTCTCTCTTGTTTTTTTTTGTTTTAATATGTGTGGTCCGGTTTAACAGCTGTCCAGAAAAAATGACTGTTATTAGAACATATTTGAGCAACATAGACGGGATGTAATAAATCTTGAGTTTAATCATGCTTAGGAGATGGAGATTGTGTACTTTGATTGATATTTAATAATTTCATGAAATAGATTTTATGTTTTTACATTGCCTGGAGATATACGTAGCCTGAAGATAGTTGTTTTGAAGCATAATACCTTCATTTAGATAAGAAATTAACATGAAATGTTGAGATAATTTGATTATTTTACATGTAATTTGAGAAAATGTCCTTTAATAATAGTCTCTTTTCTTCTAAGATACCGGAAAGAAATCTATATCTTTTTTTCCAAACGGCTATATCACCCAAACTGTATATAATCAAACTTATAATATAATAAATATTATAAAAAGTAATACAAACTAATAATATATAAAGGTTATTAAAAAAAAAGATGGTTTAAAACGTGTCAAAGATTGTTGTTTTGCAGTTTGAATGTGTAGAAACTAACGCCATAAAAATCTTGGATTTGGGAATTTAGATTAAATCATTTTGTTTTTAAGCTACATCATTGGTTAAAAACTCGTACCTTTTAATATATAAAATATTGTGACATTTTTTGTCTATGACAATGATTGACGGTCGTTAAAGCTAATAAAAGAAGAGAAAGTTACATAAAAAAATGGTTTTACTAAAAAGTCCAAAATGATCAAAATTTGCGTTACGTAATACTTGAACGTTCACTAGGTATACCTATTACTAATATGAAAAATATTTAAAAGAGGCTTTATAAGAATAAAATTAATAAAAATATACATTTTTCATGTATTTTAAATGGCTGATTTAAACTAAACTAATAATTTGACCAATAAAATGTTAGAATTATTCGTTTCATTAGTTAAATTCTTAAATTAGTTAATAATTCAGCCTTAAATCTATGTTATTAGTATTTTTTGTTACTTTAAATCACAAAGCATATTTTATTTTTTAACATAAATCCTTTTAAACTTGTATAATAAAGTAATTTATTATCTAAAAAATAAATCAAATATTAACATTAAAGATTTTCCAAAGTGTAATCATAGGGTGCTTTGAATATTTAGTTTTCAAGAAATTTCTGTAAAAAGATTAAATATTATTATGAATAATCAATGTTCTTAAACTCCTTAAACTCCTCGCAGCTTCACAGCAGAGGAGTTACTCCTACTTTGGACCCCAAAAATTAAAAAAAAAATCAAAGTCAAAAATGTTAGCACCAATTTTAAATAACCTTTAAAAATCTCTGCCCGTCTGTCTGTCCGTCTGCTCAAGAAAGAAAAATTACCTCCAAACCAACCTTCCAGAAGGTTCCTGAAACATAACATCTTTATATTCCATAGTTTCAGGAACATTGAATATAGATCTCGTTACGTTCCTGCAAGCTTTTTGGAAGGTTAAAATGTCCGCTGGGTGTTACGTTCCAGAAAGATAACAATGTTAGGTCCCAGGAATATTTCAGAAAACAGACCAAGTTAAAATTTTTAAATATGCCTAATCAAAGTTTTATAATAATACATACATACATACATAATACATAAATACATGTACAATAATGTATTATTATTATTTACATCACATTTGTACAATATACAAAATTTTAACCATTTGAAATTTTCTTTTTTTAATTTAATTCTGACATTTCTACTTAAAGTTCTTTGATAAGGCACCTTGATTACATATTTAATTGATTAGCATGTTAACATTGTAAAGCAACCTTGCAGCTATCTTCCAGGAAGGTAACTTTTGTTATGTTCCTAGAATCTTCCAGCAATGTATCAAATGAAAGGTTTCATTTGCCAACGCTAGAAAGGTTTCAGGAAGCTAACTTGTGGAATATTATGAAAATGGAAGGTTGCAATATTCCTGGAAGGCAACAAGTTTAACTTAAAACTTCACCAGGAAAAAAAGTCCAAAAGGTATTTGCTACTGCGAGTAGTATAATATGGAATGCGAAGCATTGTATATCTTCACGGCTTCTTTCGTTTAAATAATAATCGAAGATACTCTAATAACATGCTAGATCTAAGTGGATCTAATACATATTATTAAGTAATTTTATTAGTACAATGGTATATTTAAGTTGTGAAGTGAATAGATTATTTAATTTCTCGGAAAATTCTATCTAGTCCATTAAATAGGTCGAAAAAATGGCGTTTACGTCATTTTTAATATGACATTTTTAATAATTGATCACTGCAATTAACAGAAATTAAATGAGGTGGTGAAAATCAAAATAGAGTTTTTCCTTTGTGCCATAGCAGCTTGTAAATTACTTGACAATCAAATTTTATTGTTAACTAAGTGACAAGCTGCTATGCCACAAAGGCAAAAACTGTTTTTTGATTTTTACCTTCTTAATTAAGAAATAAATAAATATGCATTACTTTGTCATTAAAATTTAGGACCATTATGACCACCTTAAAGTAAATTTATCTGGTAAGTAGAATACCTACATCGCATAGCAACCACACGGGAAAAAATTATAGCTAAGAGCATATACCAAGCAAATTATAATCGCTTATTATATAAATATAAAGCTTTCTGTTGCAATTATGGCATTCAGTGTAAAAAATTATATGAAATTCTTAAATTGTTTAGTGAAAAATAAAATATAATAAATAGTGTGATATTTATAGCTTAAATAGATTTAATTAAAGTTCCGTGCTAATAATTTTTATAATTTAAATAAAATTTCTGTAAATTTATAGTAGCGCCTGTAATAAATATAATCGTGTCTGTAATAAATATAATCGTTTCCAATTTATTTTTAACATTATTAGTTATCGTGTCCCTTATAATATATAGCTTAAATCACTATAATTTGCCACTGTTACCAAATATCTTATAATGTATATCGTATAGCCCACTAATTTCTTAAATATCCTAAAATCAAGTTTTAAAATAATAAAATTACTTAAAAATTACGGTATGAAATTTAGCAAAATTTTACAATATTTTTTAATATTCTGGTACCGATAGTCGGTAATTAAATTGCAGGATATATTTTTTACAGTTTACTATAAAAAGAAGACATTTTCGGTATAAATTATTTATGAAATAAATCCTCTGTAAATTATTCCCTTAGTTTTTAAGGTCGATCGATATTTTGAACTTTAAAAATGTAATTGAGTCATTTATTTTTCTTAAAATATTAAAATCAAGGAAGTTCCAAGAAAATTTATTTCAAAAATTATTGTAATATAAAATATTATTTTAACTTTATCTACGGTACTCAATAAAAAATGCTTTTATGATAAAAGTTTACCACCACATCTAATAAGTCTTAAATTCTGAGTAAAGACAAAGTTATTATTTTTAACCTAAAACGATAATTTTAGGTTTTGTGCAACATCCTGTATGCACTTAGATTTTGATAACTCTGATTAAAATAATGACGTGTTTGTGTATAAATAAACCAAGATTATTTTTTGGAAATGTTTCATATAAATATACCGGGTGTCCCAACTGTATTTACCCAACGATTTTCTCATAAACTAAAAGAAATAATCAAGTTCTGAGAAAACCATTCTAAATAAGACAACTTAAAATATATTTTAGCATATATTTGGTACTTTCAGGTCTTGAAATGTGGGCAGGGGGCATAGGGGGACATTTTTTTTAATGGAAAGGGGGGTCGTGTGATACATCATTTTAAAGCTTATTAAATTCTCCATTTCACTATACATTTTTAATTTTTTTAAACTTTTTTTTTTGGGTTTAAAATATGGTTGAAAATGGGTATTTTTGTCAAAATTACTCTAAAAAAATCAAACAATTTTTTAAAAGTTAATTATTTCATGATAAAAAAACGTAAATTATACTTTTAAACTAATTTTAATTGACATAAATAAAAAGTTACAAAAAAAACTTAAAAAGTCGCATTTTTTAGCACAAAAAATTAAAACCTTAAAAAAATTGTTTAAAAGATTAAAAAATATACAATCCAATAGAGAATTTTGTTTGCTTTAAAATGACGTATCACACGGCCTTACCATTTAAAAAAAACTCCCCCCTGTGCCCCCCTGTCCACATTTTGAGAGCTGAAAGTATAAAATATATGCTAAAAGATAGTTTAAGTTGCCTTATTTAAGAAGATTTTCTCAGAACTTGATTATCTCTTTTAGTTTACGAGAAAATGGCTGGGTAAATAGAGTTGGGACACCCGGTATATTAATATAAATCGAAGTGCAAATTTGTTATAATATTTTAATCAATTATAATATATTTAAATTAATAATTATTAAATAATAATAATTATTATTAATTAATTAATAATAATTAATAATTAATAATTAAATAATTCAAATAAGGATAGTTTACTGATGGAAAAAAATAAAAATGAGTTTTTCACATAATTAGCCCTGCAGGGTCTAAATATTTTCTTCATTATTATTAATTTCAATTCAATCATTCGAGTCATTCGAGTCAATCATTTATGTATGACTCCTTAATGGTAGTAAACAAGGTTTGAGTTTCGTTTGGAGGATCTTTTTTGATAAGCGCTCTAAATAAATGCAAATTCATTATAAAATGAATTAAATATTTAATGAGCTGAAACGGGTACCCTTTCTAGACGGTTGGCAAAATGAGAGCATTTCTTGTCTCTGTTTCATTCGAGTTCACAAAACAAAGTTTAATTCTATCATCAATTTTCTTGTTTTCGTTTTTTTTACGAATTCATTACTTTTTCTATATCTCTGAACCATTTCCTTTTGTTTTTCTTTCTAGCTTTATGAAAATTTATTTAAAAAAAATGTTCTAATTTTGATTAGATGTCAAAAGTGAAAATTTAATGTAAAAAAATATCGAAATATATTTTTGTGGCTTGGTTCTAAAAGGGCCAATGACATTTTGTCAATAGCAGCGTTTTCAAAATATTACATCAGAGTGGAAGTGAAAACGTGACAAAGTGACATTAGCCCATGCCACAGATTTAAATGCCTAAATCTCGGAAACTAAGGGAGCGTTCAAGTATTACGTAACGAAAATTTTGATCATTTTGGACGTATAACAAGTATGTTACAACATATATTAATACATGACGGGTACAAAATTCATCGTGTTTGCTGATCACAAGGCCTCTAAATTGATTGAGCACTGAAACTAGAGTTGAGCGGTAGAGCGTAAGGTGGACCGACTTGACTGTCAAGCCTTGAAGTGTTCTTCAATATTAGATTATCACCTTTGGGAAATCGCAACTCATATATATCCATATACATGTATATATACATTCGCTCAGTCTCACAGAGAAAGGTAATCATCTGCGCGTTCTCAACTTCGGTCGAACGCTTCCTGTGGAAGTCTTTGGAAGCGCTCCAACACCGGATAAATATACAGGGAGATTTTCCAGAAATATTTTATTTAAAACTGGATAAAGGAACGGAATAAAGTTGCTTATGTCCTTCGAAAGCATCATCAATTACATCGACTTTGAAGAAGACTATATGGTGCGTACATTATACAGGGTGTTATTTAAGTACGTAGCCAAACTTCAAGGGCTGATTCTTCTAGTGATTCTAGTTAGTTTAATTAGTTTACTTTATTTAAGCTATTTAGGGCAAAGTAGTAAACCCCAACTTAAGGATTACGCCTAACTTATTTAAAAACTTTCACTGCTATCAAGATTTTTCTATGGAATGATATTTTAGTGTTTGTGCTACCTATATGACATGTCTTTTTATGCATATATAATGGAAAGACTGCATATATAATGGAAAGATTTACTTTTATTCAGTAAATGTCAATGTTTGCAAAATATAGGGAATATTTTAAAGAAAAATGTATTTTTTGCAAGACGTTTTGGTAATACAGAGGCAAAGGGAGTTGTAGATAAAATGTTGGATAGGTTATGTGAGAGAACTACCGAAATACAATTGGTAAAAAATTAAATCATGATCTCCTTGTAAAATTTCGGAAACTTTTGCTTTAAAATCCATTCATCCTGTATATACAGTATCTGATTGGTTTGAAAAAGGAAGTAGAGAAGTTCGCGGCTCGTTTGTCGATCAGGATCCGAGGCCTCCCTTGACACTGGCAGTAGATAATGTAGATGGGTTGCTTTGATCGACAAAAGGGCAGTTCTGTAAGTGGCTCTCGTCAGTCCGGTAAAGTATAAAAAGAAAGAGATAGAGCGATGTGATACAGACAGCATCATATTTATTAGATTACAATTTTTTCAGTCGAACTGATTGCGAAAAAATTTAAAATATAACATATATATATATATATATATATATATATATATATATATATATATTTTCTACAAGGCTTCTTGAGGGTGACTAAAACAAGTCGACTTTTTGATTTGACTAGCTTTCTGAGTTAACTGAAAAAATTACAACTTTCAGGAAAATCCTGATATGGGAACGTTCAAGTATTACGTAACGGAAATTTTGATCATTTTGGACTTTTTAAAATTAATAATATTTGACAGAAACATCAAAATTGACAAGTTTTAATTATACAATTTAAACAATAGATATTTATGGTGCTAGTGGGTAAAGTAAGATATTGCCCATGAGAAAATTAACCTGCGAGGCGTCAGCCAAGCAGGTTAATTTTCGAGAGGGCAATATCGGTTTACCCATGAGTGCCATACAAGGTTTAATCCAATAAATAGCTGAATTCCTATCATATATTTATTAAAAATTTTAATGACATTTACAAGAAAATAATTTGACAAGTGACAGTTGAGTGGGTAAAATATATATCCACTCAATAAAGTAAAAGCCACGCGGGGGTTATTATTGAGTTTATCTATTTAAAATAGCTGGTCTTATTATCTGTATGTATTGGATAAAACAACTTTAAGAGTCCCACTTTTTTTCGAAAAAAAAGTGTATCCCAAAGAAATTTTGCCAATGTTTTAAGTTATTTTTTTAATTCTTTATGTCTGATACTGTACTTTGAATTCCGATGTTGATTTTTTTCACGCCCGACTGTACTTAATGGGAAGCAATCATTTTCTCACCTACCAAACCTATTATTAAGGTTTATACAAAATAAATATAGTAATTTTCTATACCTCTTCTCGATAGTCTGTCTATATCACGTATAAATATCTAATTATCCGTAAATAAACTAAAAAAAATCTAGAATTATTTTTCGGCTATTTTGTAAATCTAAGAAATGTACTGTAACGATAAAAAGAACAAATAACTTTTAGACAGGAGACCCTTGTGAGTAAAAGTAGACTTAAGGCCATTATATTTACCTTCAAGCAAATTTATCTGGTATATATAGGTCTACTTCAATCACATAGCAACCACCAAGAACTAAGCAACATACGGCATTTATGCTGTCAGTAACCTATGTCTCTGCCTCTGTCTCGATTTTTAGCCCAAAGGTTTAACTTGAATATATTTGCCTTTAAAGTAATGGGAAACTTAAAGTTAAATTAAGATGAGAAAGGACGAAGTTAAGAAGATAAGCGTCTCTTTTTAGCTAGTTGTTAAGGTCACCATTAATGTCACTAGTATAAACTATGAAAAAATAAACTTCAATCAGGAACACTTAACATTTTTCTTGGGCGCTGAAAACGAAATTACCAATAAAAAAAGTAGCTGAATTTTCTTAAGGAAAAATGGTTTTGGTCAAACTTCGCTTATAATTTTACTCGTGCATAATAATACAATTTATTTTCAAATCATTAAAATTAAATGGTAGAGATATTAAATTATATTAAAAGATAAGTACTCCGCATTTTCCACAAAGTTTTCTTAAGAATTTAAATCCCTTTATGAACGATATTTACACTTAAAAGGTGACATGAAAACGCGATAGAATTTTCACGTCTCGGAAAATGATATAACCGTGAAAAAAGGAGGAAAACCGCTTCTTATAAAGTAGATATTTTAATATGTAAATATAAGGCGAGATATAAGGATCCCTCTTGAAAAGTTTACACAAAGAAACACCGACGAAAAATGTCAAATTTTTCACACACATTCAGTGTTATTTATATACTTTCCTTCCCTTTTTCCGACGCACAGTGGGCCAAAACTTGTGTTAATATAATAATAATATTATAATATAATATTTAAAGTTCTTTCTTTAATCTTAAAATAATATAAAGTATACCTTATATGTATACATATAATATTGTTTTTTACTTTAGGCCTAGTATAGAGCATAGTTTATAAAGAATCATCAGGTTACGAGTTAAGTTGTTACGATTGTAACGGTGTCTACATTGGTAAAACGAAACAGCGTTTAAATAAAGAATTTATTTTATGCCAAAATTATATTTGTAAAGATCAAAGCTACTAGAATTAAATAGTATGACGAGTATGACGGTCCCGCGAGCGCGGAATGACTGTTCCATACGTGTTGTAGACTATACTTTTTCTTCGAATACAAATATGAAACACTGTATGGCTTTAAACTGCGGAAAAGGTTAAAAACAATGTTTTTTGTGACTCGACATTGTAAATGCAACAAAACACATATTTTTAAATAAAGCAATTAATGTTATTTAATAATTTTATTTAGATTTTTATTTAATTTTAGCACATATTTACAAATTATAATGCAAAAATTGAAGGTTATGTCAGATTGTTGTGACATATATCAGGTTTAAATATTTAACAATAGATTGGGCAGTTTTAATTTGTTGAACTAAATTGATAAAAAAATGGTCAAAAATTTACTTTCTTTGGTCATCTGTGGGTAATTTTTGGTATTTGAGTACTTATAAACCCGAAACAAGAACAAAAAAACATAAATTGATTGTACTTTTTTCCTCTTTTTACTTTTTATCCCACTGTGCGACGTTTATATTTAATTTAATACAATTTGGATACATTTCTGCGGTGAAAATATGCGAAAAATTGATATATATTTTCGTACAGCGAGTTTTGTTCATCGGAAAATATGTTTCCCGCTTTTAAATTATTGAAATTTAGACATGCGACTGTCGTGGAATTTTTTATTAAGTTGTCTGTCGGGGAAATTTTACACATTTTTAGTAAAATACAATAAACTGAAGACGAAAGAGACATTTTAGGCAAAGCAAAAAATATTTAAATATTCTTTAAGATTTAGCAAAAATAAAAATACACTGTTAAAAATTAACTAAGTACCTACTAGCGACTGTTTACAGAATTATCTAAAATAATTATTTTTTGGCAAAAAAAGATATTGGATTTTGCCTACCTACGTGGGTTAATTTTTGCATGGACTATGTACCATATATTATTTACTATTACCAAGCTATTTTTAATATAATCCATATTGGATGGTTTCTTTTATATTTTTTGGCGCCCAACGTGGATCTGTTTTAAATAAATTTTTGGAATTTATTTAAATCTGTGCTAAATCGTTTAAAAATTTGAATATAGCGCATGTATTTGTTTTAATTAAATACGAAGGTTTTTTAAATAAATTACCATAAAAATGCAGTTTAACGCTAGTGTAGACATTATATAAGTACAAAATACATAATTATAGTTGATTAAACTATTTAAACAAATAAGCCGCCATTTTGTTTTGCGTTTGTTTAAATTATTTTTAAATAAGGGAACGTTCAAGTATTATATATACGTAACGCGCTAGGGGGGGGGGGTCTCGAAAACGTTACGCCGCGTTACAGAGGGGGGGGGGGTGTCAGTAAAAATGTTAACACTTAAAAAATTATAAACTTATAAAATGTTTATTGGATCACGTTTTTAACAATGATTTAGACCGAAAGAGACGTATTCCTTGCAAATTTTATTGCACACGGCGTGGTTAACAGTTAACTAAATCCTACTAGTTCATATAAAACTCAAATAAAACTAATATTTCTTAAAATTTACAATAAAATATCTAAAGCAGGTGTTGCAACCGGCAACACTGTATTGCTTGACAAAGTTTGTGACATTAGACTGCGAGTTTACACATTCTTTCTCTCTCTTTACGCGTACTAAGTGTAAACAATAGTCACTCCCCACCAGCCCCTCACCGTAGTTGGTTCACGCTTCAAACAAAATATACGGTAGATTTCATCATGTTCATTCTTGAGGTAAAAGTTCTTTGGAAAATACGTAAGAAAATGTCAAAAATAACTTAAACTCAAAACCCTTGTAAAGTAGTCTAATTTTTTCTATTGAATACCATTTTTAGTTACAAACCCAAGCTTAAACAAGGTTTCCTAGGTATTTTACCTAAAATAGATATTTTTTATTAATTTTATTGCTATAAAGCTATAATTTCATTCAAACAAGACAAAAATTATAATAATAACCATAATAAAATTATTATTTATGGTACAAATATAAAATTTAAATAATTATATCATAAGGGTAAAATAATCTTATGTAAATATGTACCATACAAATTCAAAAAAACACCATATAAAAACCAATAATTTAAAAGGTATATTTTTTATTATTTGCTATTAATCTAAAATGTAAAACCCTGAAGATAAATAATTGTATTTATAATATCTAGTTTTCGTTAAAGCAAATAAAAAGAACCAACGTTCTTATGCAAATACTATGAAAATATAAAGAAAACGCTATATACAAACCATGAAAAATGTATATTTTTTATTATTTGCTGTTAATCTAAAACCTCATTGTAAAGCCCTGAAGATGAATAGTCGAATTCATAGTTTTGGTTAAAAGAAATAAAATGAACTAAATTATATTCTTTTAGTTTTTTTTTTAATATATTTTAATGTAGTTAAAAAACATAAATTTCTTTTTTAACTAGATGATAGCAAAGATCTATAAATGTCATGTTTTAAAATAAATCTCTAATTTACCGGATAGTTTTTGACCACTATCAAATTACAAAATGTTGTAAAAAATGTGACCAGATGGTGGATTTAAATAAAAAACCACATTTTTCCAATTAGTGATTAATATATTTCGACATTTATTTTGATATTTGACATATTGGCCTTGCTCTTCTTGTTATTAGATAAGATATTAACACCAATTATATTTATATTTTATTAGTGATATAAATTAGCTTTGAGATAACATTAATATTCTGAAAAAAATCTTATCAAGAGTTGTACTAGAAACAATATTTTAAAGCATCTTTATTATACTAGTATACTATTCGCAGCGCGTAGGGCTAGAATAGTATTATACGGTAGTTTCGAATATTTTTTAATTATGGTTTTAGAAATAATCTAACATAAAATGAAGTAAAATCAAAGTTTGAAAGTTTTTCGTAACGATCATCTGATATATCAGAAAAAACGTCGTGACGATCATCTGATATATCAGAAAAAATGTTTTACGTACGTTTTCGTAACAAATCTAATTAACAGAATTACACTTTTTTTGGAACTACATAGTATTCTCAAAGGACGAGTCATGAAGTATAATTATAAATTAAATTATTTTTATTTTTTTTTTAACTAGCTAACCCAAACGTTTAAACATTTACAAACCTCTCAATATGTGAATAAATATTAAATTTTAAATAAAAATTAAATTTGTCAATATTCCATTAGATAGTATTTTGTTTTTCCAATTCCATTTGGTGATTTTATGGCCATTAAATATGATAAAAATAAAATCATTTCTAAATATATAAAACAATTAAACTTTTATTAATTTGATATAATTTTTAATTAGGTTTTAATGGATATTTGAGGAATAAACCTTTCATAAGGAGTTAAACGCCGCTGACTCGATTTTACAGGAGGAAAAAAATTATTTATTTTTTGCAGAACTAAGGGTCCTTTCAAATAAAAAAAAAATATTTATATTTGTTATATTATGTTATATTGTTATAATTATGACATATTTCTCCTTTGCAGACCACATTTTGATCCAAAAATTCTCAGTATATAATTAAAGATATTAAGGGGTCTTTCTACCTTAATTTAAAAATATTTTGTTTTGAAACATTTTTTTTTATATAGAAAGAAATAAGATATCATTGAGAATTTTGTGGTTATGTTTATTTATATTTAATTAATTTAATAAAAATGCTATATACAGTTTTTTGCTAGAATATAACGTTTTGGAGATAAAGACTTTCAAACTTTAATAAATTATGCAAGTGTATTAATGGTTGCCTATTCACGTGATCACACTACTTTCCTTTTCATAACGTTTCAAATTAGTGCCGATGTTTTGACAAGGTGCTTGCAACTGTTTAGCTGGTTTAAATATATATTAAAGTGGTTAACCCCTTATAAAAGTTTTACTCTTCTTTTTAAGTTAAATAAATTGTTTTTTTGCGCAACACTTCGTAATTTTTTTCAAATAATTTAATTTAAATTACTGTAAATACTTTAATTAATAGATTTATTCTTCTTCTTATTCCTTCTTTATTAATAGATTTATTTGTTTTTAAACTATACCAACTACGTAGTCGGTGATTTAAAATTATTAATGGCATTTGTAACAATTACACAGGCACACAAAAAAAAGTCTGATTCCCCAAACGAGATGAACATTTCTATACGTTTTATGGGTCGCTGAATCCGAGTCTGACTCGGTTAGGTCGCATTTTGATGTTAGGAATGAAATGCTATCTGGACGAGTCAAACCAATCCGAGATTCGGATTCAGCGACTCCAAAAACATATAGAAATGTTTGTCTAGTCCAAACCAGACCTTTTTTTTGGTGTGCCTACACGAAAAAAAAGTCTTGTTCACCACATGAGACAAACAGGTCGCATTTCATTGCTGAGGCCTCAAAAAAGTGATGAAATGTTTTAACTTTCATCACTTTTTTGAGTTTAGGAACGAAATTCTATCTGACCGAGCCAAACGAACCCCAAAATTGGATTCAGCGACCCCAAAAACGTATAGAAAGGTTTGTCTCGTCTGGGAAATCAGACCTCTTTTTTTTGTGTGCCTGTGTTA